>PVJX010004030.1:0-99840 GCA_004027295.1 Dolichotis patagonum
GGAGGCCCTAGGACTGGTTTGCTGTTGGAAGGCACGGTCTGGACAGAGATGATGGGTCACTACAGACAGGACCTGGAAGGGAGCATCTCCCTTCCATGCTCTTTACCTAACTCTCTGCTTCCTGGCTGCTATGATGTGAGCAGCTTTTCCTTCATGCCATCCTTCTATATAGCCCGCAGATTATGGACCAAAACTGTAAGAAGTGTGCCAAAACAAACCACTCTTCCTTTAAACTATGGGTGTCAGGTATTGTGTCCCAGCAATGAAAAAGTGATTAAGACAACTGGGATCCCCTCCAACACACAGAACCCCCCTCACCCAGTGGCTTGATCTCCTCCCATCTATCACTTGGCACCTATTCAGGAAAACAGAAAATGTGAACCATATGCAAAGGCACAGGCTTGATCTGTCATTCTCAGTAGCAACCACCAAATATGTAAGGAAGTAACTACACTTGTGTCCATGAACAGTTCCAAGTGGGAAAAAGCTAAACTAGAAGCAGAAAGCAGGCAGATATTCTCTCTTCTCTTTTGACAGTAGGAATATGAAACTTTCTGCTCCTCCTCCTTTTTCTTCTTCTTCTCCTTTTTCTTCCTTTTCTTCTCCATCTCCATCTTACTCTTCTTCTCTTCCTCCTTCTCTTTCTTTTTAATCTGTCTGTTGATCCAGATTCCTTAGCACTTGACTTCTCTAAGCCTGTCTATGAAACTGGGCTAAAAATCACTGCTTTGAACATCACTGAGAGAGGTAAGATGTGTGAAGCACTTAATGTAGCATCAGGTACATGCTCAGCACATGCTGGCTTGCTCTCTTTTCCCTTTTGCAGGAAAGACAAAAGCTGTAGCCTCAAAACAGTGCTGTTCTTGTTGGCTACAAACACCATTTCTGACTCTATGCCAGGTCTAGAGAGGATTGTCTGTTGGGCAATGAGGAATTTTCCTTTTAGAGTAATTACATCATTCTCCAGAATTTAAGAGGGGAGGTAGAGAAGATGACCCTTAATTTCAAATCTTCCTAAATATGGGGATCTTTGGTCAACTTCACTTTTTATGAGTTAATGATGTGGCATAGCTGGCAGTATGACATTAGTTAGACAGTTCCATTCATCCTAGACTGTTTATGAGCACATCTGAGATCTTGTGTCCAGTTTGGGAATGAGGGCTCTATACAAAGGCCCTTGGACAACTGAAATTAAAAGAAAGAAGCCAGAAGGAAAGAGACATAAATCCCTATGATATTGGAATGAGCCACAAAACTAAGAATTCTGGCTAGGGCCTAACGAAATAATCGTTAGCTAAAAGAAAGGATTTTACTAGGATGAAAGGTATCCATCTCCAAGTCTTTCCATAAAAAGTAGAATTTCTATGGGTTCTATAAGTCCCATAGCTAGAACTGAAGTCATTCATTAGAAATTATAGGAAGATAGATCCAAATCAGTGTGAATCAGTTCTAAAATGCCTTGTAGATTTTGCCATTGTGTGAACAAGTTTCCTGCCATTAAGTAAAAGACAGATGACCACTTAGTAAGAGACTATGAATAGAAACTGACCCCTGGATTGTGGCATACAGGGAGAGGAAGGAGACAAAGGAGACACTGCAGTCCTCTCTAACTCAGAAGATCTACACTTCTAGAACCCTGCCATACGTGAGACTTTTGTTTCTCAAGAGAAAGGTGAAATTTATAAACTGCTACCCAACTGACAGTGTCCCAATCTAGAACTATTTTTTCCTAAAATTTCAATACCATGCCCCCCAACATACACATAAAAATATTTAAAAACAATGTATAGCCTTAGAAGTTCAGCAACCTAAAGAACCTAGTTTTCTGAATTTCTGTCCCATTCCCTGATGCCTTGAAATGTCTAGCTTTGTAAATGGCCAACATGGCACCTCTTGTTCACTTACTTTTCCACTTGGGGGAAATAGCAAATATTTTTTTCTGTCTGTAAAATACCAAATTAAAAAGCCAGCTGTGGGCAGGAATGTTGTTCAGATCAGAACTGTGAGAAATATAGCTTCTGGTGGGAAATAGGGACCTGCAGGAGTAAGGGCTCTTTCTCTCTTCCCATGTCTGACTTCATTTTTAATTATATTTCCCTGTCTTCCTACCCCACACATGTATTTCCATAACCTTTCCCTACCATCTACTGTCTCATAAAATGCTTAAAAGTGAGGCATTTTCCTCCTCAGGTCATCAATTTGACCCCTTTCCCTGCCTCCCATGGTGCCCTACCTCCTGCAGAATGTCTCTGCTTGCTCTCTCCTCAAGATGGGAAGCTAAGCCTGTTTTGAGTCAGTTGTTCCATCTGTGGACTGCTTTGCCTCTAGAAAGGTCTTCCCTATTTTAAGTCAGAAGCCTCATCTTTGCCTATGTTACTCGTAATCCCGGGTCAGCTCTGAGAGCTAAACAGAAAAAGGCTCTTAACTGTTCACTACTAAGGGTGCGATGATGGCTCTCCCTTTACTCATGTCTTTTCCATCCATCCTTTGGTTCTTCTCACCTTCATAACAAACATCACTGGTTGCAGTGAGCATTGCTCATGTGACAAGATTTCCTGGCTCCTCCAAATCACCCTGCTGGCTGTACCCACCACTTTAATAGATGGCAGTGTCCATTAGAGAGGCAATACAGTGCAGTGGCTGGTACTGAGACTCTGGAGTCAGGCTGCTTAGGGTTAAATCCTGAATCTGTCACTTGCAGGCTATGTGACTCTGCGAAACCTACTCAGCTTCTCTCTGCTTTGGTTTCTCATCTACAAAAATTAGATGGTAGCAGTGCCTACCTCATAGGTTATAACGAAACTTAAATTGGTTAATGTATCTCAGGCACGTATAAAATAGCCTGGTACACAGTAAATGCAATATATGTAAGAAAGTGATGCTTCTGATGACAACTGTTAGACTGTTACTCTCTGGCGAAGAATGGCAGAGAGAATCATTGCGGTCTCCCATCACAAAGCCTCTTCCCTCCAACAGGCAGCAGAGAGGCCAGAGAAGCAGTTTCCATTTTCCTTCCCTCCCCACTCCCTCACTTCTTCCCAGAAGCCTGCTCCTTTCATGTCTACAATAGACAAATGGTAGGCACAGAATACGCAAGTGCCACGGGGAGCTCAGATGCCCAGTTGCGAACATCCAAACCCTGTCTTCTTACCCCAAAGCAAATGACACCAGCCAGCCTGAAAGAGGGTGCATGGTGCCCATTCAGCTGGATACCAGCTACAGAAGAGGAAGGTAGAGCACAGGACGGGGCAGGCAAGTCTCCACTGAGGACAATGAACACAGTGCCTGAGCACAAAGCATGCTCCACCCACCCTCATCTTTTGTACATCCTTGTACTTGCCTGGTGAGCAGGTAGGATTGGGTCACCCATTGCAAAGATGACAGTGGTGACTCCTGCCACACACAAGAGATTAGACAAATCTTCCCTGCACATACATGGATCAGGCCCTGCTCCTACCACCATTTACCAATTAAAAATTAGCTTCCAAGGTACATTATTAATTACTCACTCTTTACAAATTACTGCCCCCTGGACCTCATAGGAAGACAGAAAATAAATCTTCCCAGATTTTAATGTGCTGAGAAGCTTGGTGAGCACAGAGGGTGTGGCAGTGTAAGGCAAGAAGCAAGTGTGAGCCCAGTACTCTACTGTAACAGGCCACAGCCTCTCTCCTCTAATGCATCAAGGCTCACTGCCACCCACTCCTTCTAATTTGAAAAAAAGAAGAAATTGCTTCCCTGCCTGGAGATTCAAAGAAGAAATATTAGCCTGTCAAAGATTGAGAGCCCTTGAAGAAATACAAGTCTCTTCTTTGGTGAGTCTAGAGCTTCCCACTCCTAATTTGCACGCCTGTCTTCTTACTTTACTTTTCCTTCTTTTAAATATCCAATAAAGGACACTGACAGAGGATAGCACGGGCTCCAGGTTCCTAGACATTTGCCTCCTGGAAGTACCGCCCTGCGACAAGGGCCACTAGCAACACTACGTACAGATGTACCTCACTGTTTATTGGAAAAGGAGGAAGATTTCAAAACTCACTACACAAGGATATTCATCAAGAAAGACTGGTTCCAGCATAGGGCTAGAGATCAATGGAGATCAATGGGATGGAGCCAAGAGTCCAAAACTAAGCCCTCACGTTTACTGTCAACTGATTTTCTACAAGGGCACCATGACAATTCACACACTATTTATTGTCTTTTCAACAAGTAACACTGAGATACTTGGCCATATACAGCAAAAGAGCAAAAACTGGACACCCTAACCTCAGACCATGATCAAAGACCTAAATGTAAGAGGCAAAATCATAAAACTGTTAGGTATGACAGCAAAAACATAAACAATAAGAAAAACAAAATTGAATTTCAAAATTAAAACTTTTAAGTCTTAACACTGTCAAGAAAGTGAAAAAAAAACCTCAAAAGATGGCAGAAACTATTTGTAAACAATACATCTGTTATATTCAGCCAGGGATATAGCTCAGCAGCATAGTGCCTGCCCGGCAAATACGAGGTCATGGGTTCGATTCCCAGTAAAAAAAAAAAAAGTCTTATACCTAGAATATAAAAATCACTCTTACAATAATAAAAAAAACTGAATTAAGAAATGGGCAAAAAATTTAAATAGACATTTCTCTCAAATGTACAAAAAAAGATGCTCAACCTTATTCACTGGTCATTAGTGAAATGCAATCAAAACCACAGTAAAATACCCATAGTAGAATACCCATAATTCACACTCACTGGGAAGGCTACAATAACACGTACTGGCAAACACAAAGAGGAGCTGCTGGTGGAAACAGAATGGTACAATCACCTTGGATGACAGTCTGTCATCTCCTCAGAAGCTGAAACCTGAGGTTACTCCATGACCTAATCATTCTACTTCTAAGACTATACGAACAGAATCAAAAATACATCTATACAAAGTTGTTCACAGAAGCATTATTTGTGGCAGCCAACAACCTGGAAATAACTAGACGCCCATCAGTTAATGAATGGATAAACAAAATGGGGCATATCCGTACAATAGAATATTTGAGGGGAATAAGAGAAATGAAATGCTGATTCATGCTACAGCATGGATGAACCTTGCAAACACTGTGCTGAATTTAAAAAGCCGGGCCCAAGAAACCACATGTGATAATTGCATTTGCATGAAATGTCCAAAATAAGAAAATCATAGAAATGGAAAGTAAATTAGTGGCTGTCAAATGCTGAAGAAAGGGAAAATGGGGAATGAGTGCTAAGAGGGACTGGATTCCTTCTTGGGTAATGAAAATCTTCTGGCACTAGACAGTGGTGATGGTTCTCCAACTCTGAGAATATTACTAGCGCACTTTAGAAAGGTAAGTTTTATGCTGTGCAAATTATATCTCAATAGAGTTCTTATTTTTAAGGGAAAAAAAACACAGGCACTGAGCCCACAGACCACAGTGTGCCAACCCCTGGGCTAATCCAACTGTGCCATATTATAACTGAGGAAACTGAAACGTAGAGAAAAAAAGCCTCACATTTGCTGGGCAGAAACTACACTAAATAAAGAGTATTTTAGTATATATATTATCCATGTGCAATAACTGGTTATTTAAAACAAAAGTGGTTCAATAACAACACAAAAATGTATTTGTATTTACAAAATTTATACTTACAAATTTACAAAAATACATTTTACACAGAATGTAAAACAAGTAATAAGATACACCAAACACAGTATGTGTTCAAACTTTAAAAGTAACAATAGTTAATGAACATTTAACAAGGAAAAAGAAGAGCACAACTTGTCCAACAGTGAGTTCATTTACCATTATGCCATTTATACCTGAAGGATGGGCTGAAATGTTTAACAGTGCAACTCTTACAGGAAGGAAGGAGAGAAGGGTGGAGGAAGGGAGACGGAAGGAAAGAGGGAAAAAGGAAGGGCAGAGAGGGAGGAATGGAGGAAGAAAAGGAGCTAACATATGCTTCAGAAGACTGAAGTCTAAATTGGTTGTCATCCACTAAAACACAAGAAGTGGCTTTATTTGGGGCATCTCAAGGGGCCACTTGTGGTTAGAGAAGCTAAGGATCATCCTAGGTTATAGATGCAGCCCAGGTCTTAGTACTGATTGGACAAATGCATTCCACTCTTATTAGGGTACAGCCTGCCAATGGTTAATCAGCCCAAGTCAACACAAATCACAGCTCATGTAACACACTGATACCTTCAGTACTTGCTGAGATTCTGCAAGGAGGAGCAGACAGTAAACCAGATGCTTCCAAGATGAGCTGCTCGCACAAACTCAGGTCTACAGGGGTGATGTCAGGAAGAGCAGTTCAGCACTACAGAGGTGGGTATGGGAAAAGCTCTAAAGGAACAAGACTTGCTTTGTAGCCTGACTCCAGGCACTTAGAAATAAGTGTTGTGTCTTCCCAAGTTTTAGGAAATACAACAGTAAGAAAGAGAAATGGCAAGGAGCCATTGTCTTTTCACAAAATACACACACACACACACACACACACACACATACACACATACACCTTTTTCTGAGTTTCCAACTTCAGAACAAAGCATTAGCAAGAAGAAATGACAGTCCTAGGACCCCCACATACAAGCAAACAACTTCAGGAAATAAAAATGCGTGCATTCATGCATGTATAAAGCAGTAGTAAGAATGAGCAAGTGCATAGAAAGTTGTTAGTCTACTAACAACTGTTTCTAGAATATGAAGCTCAAAGATGAAAAATATATTTTTTCTCACAGAAGTTACATAATGAAAGTTTCATATTCTAGGATATTATTAGAACTATAATCCATCTACACAAGAAATTAAAACGGCTTGTGAGTGTGTCTTAAGCAACTATAATCAATTATACTGTTACTCACCATTTACAGAAAGCAATTTGGTTATGTGGGCAGACCCTAAAAGTGCACATCCTTTTGACCAAATACATGCCTTCTAGAAATTTAATCCTCAAATTTTTAGGGTTCATGGTACATTCATCCAACAGAATACAATGTAGCCATCTTTTATTAATGAGGTAGAGCTACATGTAACTTAACTAAGAAAAAGCCATAATCCCAAAATATAATTAGTTCAAATGTTATAAAACTAAATTATATTATACCATTTCACCCCAAATAATAAGTACACACAAGGAAAAAATTTAGAATGTGATAAACTGAACTGTTTCTATTTCAGGAGGATGAAGTCACTGATTTTATCTTTCTACTGTAGGTAGTTCTCTATTATCCAAAATTTATTTTTACAGAGTAATAGATTTTTCTGTCAGAAAAAAAGAAAATATTTTTCTTTTAATTATTTGGTTACGTAAGTCCCAAATACAAATTGATACACACATATGTAAAATAAATCTCCACAATATATCATTTCAGGAGCTGCCTAGTGTGGCTTTGTCATAATTTGTTTAAACAATTAACTATTATTGGATATTTAAGTTGTTTCCAAATATTTACTACTATAAACAGAACTTAGCTGAAAATTCTTATGGCTAAATATTTTCACGTATTTTAAATTGTTTCCTTAAAATCAATTCCTAGAAATGAAATTGTAGCTCCAAAATGTGAACCCAGTAAGGACTTTCATCCAATATTGCAAAATTACTTCATTAAAAAAATCAGTGCCAATTTATTTTCCAATTACAATGTAAGGACAGCCTTTCCCTTCCATCCTACCCTGTATATTATCATCTTTTCTAGTACCAAACTGGTAAGCAAAATAATCCATTATTATTTTTACTGCTATTTCTTTAATTACTAGGGAAGAAAACACCATTTAGATTCAGTGGAAATTGATCGTTGTATGATCTGTTTATGGATAACTCTTGCCCACTTTTCTACTAGGTTCTTATTCTTTCCAAATGGTAGCAGTGATTTATATAAGATTGGTTCTTTCTCACCAAGGCTTATGTGTGCCATTGGCTTTTTAGTTTGGTTTAATGTGTTTATGGTCAGAAATTTTAATTTGTAAACATTTTCTTGACAACTAAATACATTTCTGAATTCTGCCTACATGACTTATGAATAGGTTTTTTTGAAATATATATACACTAATCATATATAATATATATATATTTCTTATGCAGTTACTTCATCATTTGTCTTAATATGTTTTTTATAGGAAGTTTCTCTAGGGAACACCACTCCTTGAAGGTAGAGGTCATGACATTGTTTAAATCCCCCATAGCAACCAGCCCAGAACACAGTGGAGCTCAAAAGTCTGGGAGAAAAAGATATCCTGTCAGGGGATTTGCTTTGAAGCAATTCAGTTTGGGATGGCTGATGAAAATGAGGGAAAGATGAAACAAGACTGACCACATGTCAATCACTGTGGAAGCTAGAGGCGGGTACCTGGAGTGTATTCCACTATTATGCCTGCTTTTTGTGTTTTTAAAATTTTCCATAATCAAAAGATTCTTTAATGTGCATTAAATTGATCAGACAACAACAGAAGGAACTTATCAGGTAATGATGGTGATGAAAATGGAACACACACATCAAGGCTACTTCCGTGGCACAAAATGTTCAGAGCACAGCCTTGAAGTGAGATAGACTTGAATACAAATCCTTCTAGCTCAGGGACCTCACAATGCTGTTCACTCTCTCAGTTTTCCTTTACATAAAGAGACTTTAGGAACTACCTTAAAAAGGACGTAGTACTAAGTAATGAGTATAAAAATTGTCAGCCAGCACCCAGTACAGAGCTATTGTTATTCAGTGAGGCACAAGTTGATAAGTGCCACACAATACTTTCTGATGGTGGCATCCAACAACGGGTCCACTGTGGCAAAGTTTTCAATTAATCAGCCTGGGCACTAGACACCTGCTTGGCAGAAAGCATAGTAGAATAGATGCCAGAAATTATGTTCCCAATACTCAGAAAAACAGATATGATCCCGGCAAAAGATGAAGCCTGTCATTCCTGATTTAATGGGTCTTAAATCCGCATTTCAATGATATGATCAAGAAATGAGAACCAATAGTGGTTCAAAACTTTGGGCAAACACTCCTATTATCCAGGGAGTCCTAAAAAGTAGTGTCTGTGTCCCATTCCCAGAATTTGATTGAATGGTTTGAGGTATAGTGTGGGCACTGATACTAAAAACTCTAATGTGGTCTAATACACAGCTTTAATGTCACTGCTGTGGAAGGAAGATGAGTGTGTGAGTGTGTGAGAGAGACAGAGAGAGGGAGAGAGAGACAGAGAGAGACAGAGAGAGAGACAGAGATAGAGACAGAGACAGAGAGAGAGACAGAAACAGAAAGTTGGGGTCAGCAAAGGAAGGAAAGACGACAAGGGGTAACAAAAGAAGAGAACAGAAGCCATTGAGTCCCACGTGGACACTATTAAAGCCAACTCAGTCATATGGGCGCAAGCTGTGTCCCATACCAGACAAACCAATCCCATTAGAGCCTTATTATCCCCTCCACAAACTTCAAGAGGGTGTGTAATAATTCCCAGGGCCAAGACACGTTATTAACACCAGGAGGCCTACACAACAATACTCTAAGAAATAGTAAAGCAGTATATTTTGGTCTTGGGGGGGAAACGTCCAGCTGAGTGATGACGGAGGAAGAAAGGAGAAAAGCACTTTGTCTGCAGGCATTCTGGCAGCCTGGCAATATGCCTCATTTTGGGAAGTTTCTGCAGCATCTTTGATCAAGGGAAAAGCACATCTATTTCCATCATTTGAGCTAGGATGGGTGCTGTCTGGCTGTCTGGCCGCCCACAAGGTGAGCCCACCGGAGCCTGAGTTCCTATGGCAGTGCTTAGCCTGTCAGAGGAGCGAGGGGACCTGTCTGAGCTTCGAGGGGCACGCTCATTTTGCAACTCAGCCCGGACTAATCTGCAAGTTCCTTTCCTTCAGCAAACACCACCTGGCCCAGCCTGGCCTCACCAAAACAAAAACTGACCAGTGAGCTGTCCATCATGAGGCCACGAATACTTCAGAAGCAGGACAGGAGTCAATCATTCTCATAAACAATGCACCCCGGGTCACACAGGCCCAAGAAGGGAAAAAGCTGCCTCTGTCCACTGTGCCCTTCCCTCCATTGCCTTTATCTGGTCTCAGACCCAAAGTAATCTGAGAAAGGTCTAAATTCCTCCCCCAGAAAGCTCAGCAACACAGCATCACATATATGCAAAGATCACCCACATTCCTTTTACTAGAATAAATAGTAAATTAAAAATTGGTGAGACAGTTCATCAATCAATTTCTACACTTGGAGAGTTTTGGCAAAAGATTTTGGTGTTTTGTTTTGTTTTGTTTTGTTTTGTTTAACCTTAAGTGGTATCATCCATAAAATCTGAGGTCTGAGTAGTAGAACCACAGGAGAGACAAGAATCATGGGGATGACAGTGACAAATATTCACATGGCCTTCATATGTTCCAACTGTTCTGCATGTGCTCCCTCATTTGATATTCATCACAACCTCACGAGGGAAGCTACAATAATAATACTCATTATAATATTATTACTGATAACAACAGTAATGCATAATATATCATAAAAGCAACATGTAATATAGATGACATAATGTTGATAGTAACATTTAACATATGTATAGCATATACTGATAATGGAGATAATCACCCTCATTTTTCAGATAAAGAAACCACGGCCTGAGAAGCTCAGTGGGGGGCTGGCCTCGTGCCCAACATTCTGGATCCAGGGGCAACCTGCTAACCACAGACTCACACCATCTTGTCCAAGCCTCGCCTCGGAGCCTCCTCTGAACAGCAAGGTCCAGAGGACTTTGGGGGAGTCTGTGCTGGAACCCCAGCTCCGCACTGCACATCCTGCAGCTGTTGCATCATTCATAAATGGGGATAATGACACCTAACTCTGGGCTTGTAGTAAAACTTAAGAAAACGAATAAAAAGCACTTTTCCCCAGGCTGGCAGCCAAGTCCAATTTAACCCAATAGTCTTGAGCCCGGCTGTACATTAAAATCAACTGGGAAACTTTTAAAACACAGGTATCCAACCTCTATCCCACCACTGTTCTACATTTCTACCCATCTACAGTCAGTCGGAAAGTAGTTGTCTCCTACACCCAACCCAGAGTAAAACCTGCAACCCCATGGGCTGAAGTCCAGATTTTACCCTTTGCCCGGTCAATCCTGGATTACAGAGAAGCTTTTAAACTTCCAATGCTCCCTGCTCTTGGACAATGGATTCCTTCAAATGCTGCTCTACTAGAAATCATAAGCACCAGGACCATCTCCAACCAGGCTAAGCACAAACTGTCCAGGGTCAGGGTCCTTCCTGAGCCCCATCAAGCAGCCCTTCATAGCACTTGTTGCTTGATATCCTGACTCAGGAAAAGCCTGCTGCCTCCTAACCAAGGTCCCTGTACAAATGGGAGAGGAGAGAATCTAGAAAGTTCCCTAAGGAGCACCTTATTGTCTTTCCCTGGTACGTTCCAGAAACATTCTATGCCAACACCAACATAGGTAGCATTACCTTTGCACAAAGCACTAGCCAGCCAGAAGACCACTCAGGGTGCAAGACAGGTGTAATTGCCTAAAAAGATTTTAAAATCTGAGTGCACACACATCCAGGCCTACACACGCACACACACTCCAAGAGCCATGTGCACTTCGTGCTCCAAGAGGGGTCTGCTTCATTCAGGGATGGTAAGAAGCAGGAGTGCAGAGGGGCAGCAATAAAAAGTGAAGGGAATACAGGGGTTGCCCATGGAAACTGGCAAGGATAAGGAAAAATAATCAGCACACTTTGGACAGAATTAAAAAATGCAGGTCTGGCCCTTAGCGGAGACAGCCAGCAGGGAGGATGGGACCAAGCCATGCCAGTTTCCTGGCTCTGACTTCCATGCATCTTGTCAGGGCCCACTGCCAGTTGGCAAGAGGTGTTGTGGGGGGCTTAGGAGGGAGAAGGCTGCACAGAGAGGAGTCAAAGAGCCATGCACTCACTGTTTCTCAGGTAATGAAAGTGTCCAGTGGCCCTTACACTCTGTAGACACCTCCCTCTGCTTCAGTCCAGCAAGCAACCTGAGAGAAAGTCCTATGCCTCACCTGGGTAAAGGAGCCGTCCTCACCACACTCTGGGACAAACACTGCTTCCTGAGGCTTCTTGGCCTGCTCCAGGGCTTGGGCCCTCTCCAGGCGACACTTGCTCTGGCCAGCATCTAAAAGGGGACAGGAGCATATTTCATATCTCACTTGAATTGCACAGGGAAGCCATGGTACAAAATCACTATCCAGAGGCAAGAATGCTTCCTCTCCACTGAGGAAGCCACACGTATAACCAAAATGTCTACCCAGTGGACAGTGGCTTGTGACATCTGATTGACTACCTTAGAGTATAGAGAACCTTTCCCATCCTAGTTGTGGTCCAGGAAGGTTTATAATTGTAACCCCATGGAGAAGTTACTGGAATTCTAGTGAGTTAATTCCAATCTACCACCTCTGGTGCAATCCACAGAGAGAATAAAGACACTAAGACATATGTGCAGTTGTAGGGAGCCAACGGGCCCTAAGTCCAGCCAAGATGATGGTTCACCAGGACAAAGGCCTCACCCAGAGCCCAACCAGGTTTTATTAATTCCCCATGAGGGGAGTGGCTGGGGGATGAGTGACAGTAGAGTGGCAGGAAATTCATGACTGCCATGACTACCATGAGCTGGGCTAGGTAGGAGGTCTGAGATCACCTCTGTGATAAGCAAAGGGCAAGAAATACAGAGAGAGCAATCCACACAACACAGCTGAGGTAGTGTCTGATAATTTGGGGTCAGTGCTTCAGATCTGACGTATAATCCTTGTTGCCCTGGGAAGTCACAGCCTTTTTCTCAAGGCTCGGTCCCAGGCCACAGCATGGAGCACAGCTCTCCATCCTGCCAGCTCTATCAAGTATTTGGGGAGTCACTGAACAGGCTAACACTAACATGTCACTTTGCTTCAGAGATTACACACCAGCTCCTCAGCCAGCCCAATTTACAGTGCTTAAAGCCAATTGAAGAGGCAAAGAAAAAGCCCAGCCAGCTCCGTACATATCAATACATGGAGATAAGGCCAAGTTTATCCGAAATGGAGAGACTTGTTCTTCTTTTCAAGAAGAGTCATCTGGGTGGTTTACAGGTCAAGAATCACTAGTACTTTCTTTAGAAAATCAAGGGTTCTAGGGCAGCTTGCCCAGCCTTTAGTTCCTGTAATTCCGGCATTGAAGAACCCAGGATCTCAAACTCAAAACCTACAGGATTTAGGAACGAACGAGAGATCAACTGAGTATGAGGAGTACAGCATTCCATCCTGAGAGGCTGTAGGGAGTGCTGAGGACCATCGCAAACTGGAAAACAGACTCTGCTCTAGCCATGTGCTTCTTTGCAAACCTAACAGGGCAAGAACACCCGATTTTAAAAGAAAAGTTCCCAAAGGCAGATTTTCATGTTAAATTCCTCAGTTTTAAATATTGTCTCCAATGTTTTTAATGTGTTATAACAGACCAAACAAAACACATCTGTTGGCCAACAATTTGGAATCCTTATTCAGAGTTAGGAATAATGCCTTGCACCCACTTTTAAAAACAAAAACAAACAACAAAGAACCAGCCACATCTAAGGCCTAGGCTGGTGGCAGCATCCAAAAGACAGCGAAGTGCTTATACCTGTAGGTAGACCAGTCCTCTTTCCCATAATTCCTGATGAGAAGGATACAGAGTTAGGGTAGCAAATCAAAAGAACAGACATATTCTGAGTCCCATCTGGTGACTGCACAGTGCTGGGCAGAAAGCTGATGTCCCAGCAGCTTCCTATGGGTTGAGCAAGGCATCCACTCACCTTTGCATCGACCTCGATGGGTGACACTCAGGGTCGGGTCTCGGCACTTGGCTTGCTGGTACTCACACATGGACTCGTAAGACCGGCCATCGGAGGCACAAATGGGTTTGGGTTGAGTCCTGGAGCAGTGGAGGTTGCACTGCGGGTCCCGGTCACTTATTAGAAACTAGATTGGGGGGAAAAATAAAAGGACGAAGAGGTTACTTTCATCAGAAAGAAGGAGAAAGTGCATGACTTGCAGTACTGGTTTGCCTTAACAGGCAAGTCTCAAACAAACTCAGGTATAAAACCCTAGTGGTGACAGGAACTGGGCAAATGCAAAGTCTAACAGAGGAAGGCTTCCTCCACACATCAGAACAATGATGTCTAACATTTACTGATCATGACCAGGAACTGCGCCAAGAAATTCGCATGCAGGATCTTACTAGTCAGCATAGCAACTCTGTAACAGAAACTGCCTATTCTTTAGATAAGGAAATCGAAGCCAGGGAGAGTTATGGGTACAATGTCACAGAGCTGTAAAGAGGAGAAGATGAATCTGAACTTGAATCTGTTGGAAATAAAATCTGAGCTTTAATCTCCAGGACTTTTGGTCTCTCCACCCATGCAGATGGTTATGTAATGTCTATTTGATTACTTCCTCAAATAGAGCTGATCAATCCCCAACTTCCATCTTTGGAAAGTTCTATTCAATAGATAACATTGAGCCCCAAATCTACCATCCTTCTATTTCTGCCCACTGTTCTCTGGCAGAATACAGTGATTTTTCTATGAGAAAGGTATTTCCTGATTTTAAAAATAGCAGTGATAATCAGCTTGGGAAATGCAGACTTAAACAGATTTCCTTAGTCCTGGAATTCACAGACATCTTTTTGATACATTCTTATATACGGTGAATCTTCAAGAGGCATACTGCATCAAAGATACCTGCAAATTATTTGCCACTTTTCCTATTCAGCTTTGGAGCCAAACCTAAGCTTAGACCAGCCTCGGGAATTTGCTTGACCACTAAAATGCTGTGGACACACATTGGGGGACTCGTGGGGGAGGTTAAAAGAAACCTTGCAGCTTCTTTCTTGCAGTACTCACTTAGAGGAAAGCAGTCACCGTGTAAGGTGCTTGAAAACCCTGAAACCAGCACACGAGGAAGAAATCCAAGTCAGTGTGTTTCAAAACCATACAGAGAAATGACCAACAAACCCAGCACAGAGAATTGAGTGTGATGAAGCCTTCTGATGAGCCAGGCCCACCTGTCAACTAAATGCAACTCTCACAGAGAAGAAAACAAGTAATTCCATGAGACACCGTGGCAAGAACCACCCAGCAGAGCCCAATCAGCCCACAGAACTGTGCGGGATGGTAGTGATCTATAGGAGTGAGTTTGTGATCATTTGCTACACAGCAATCAATGACCAGGTCAAGGCACATGTATGATGCTACAGCTTCCGAACCTATCTGGTCATGAACCTCTTCGTCAGTGATCTCTCTGTTAACTGTATGATACAGCTGGAGAACAGTAACTGGACCCATACAATCCAGCAGCCCGATAATGCTACCGTACTAGAGCCTAGAGTGAGCTCTGCTCTCATTCACCCCTACAGCAGAGCCCTGGGGACACGGAAGGCCCTCTCAGCAGGGCTGGAGAGAGTGAGGCCTGGCAATGTCCTGCTTGTGCCTGTAAAGCTGAGCTCTTGACAGTAAGGATAACGTTTCATCTCCCAGGATCCTGCCACCCTAGGGTATCCCAGGGCCACTCCTTCCTGTAGTACTCAGAGCCTCGCCTTTCTCTAACTGGGTCCTCCCCTGCACCCTCCCCACTGCACTACTCAGTAGGCAGAGGAGGCCAGAGCACCCTGTCCTTGCCACACCTCAGAACAGGGACACTCGTGAGGAGAGTCTCCTAGAGGACCTGATAGTCCCTGGAGGTCCTCACGTGATGTCTGGCAGGTAGCGGGCTCTTGGCTCTGTGAATTCCCTTTTGCAGCTGGGTCGGTGCTTTTGCTCATGGTGTTGCTCTGTCGCAAAGAAAGGTAGTGCAGAACAGTGAGTGGAGGCGTGGCTCTGCAGAGAAGTCATGGGTATGGGTCCCAGGAAAACACTGCATGCCGCTGAAGAATCTTGCCAAGGTCACCTGACTTCCCTGGGCATTAGTTTTCTCATTTGCAAAATGAGGATACTAATATACTCTGTGTCATAGGGTTACTTTGAAAAAAGCTAAACTAGTTAACATTTCATAAATTACATGTAAATTCCTGCCCATCTTCTTTCCTTGGAGTTTAAATGGGGGAGGATGACTTTTTGTTGTTGTTTTCTTTCTTCTTTGCTTTTTTTTTAAAGAGAACACACAAGAAAAAAGGGAGACAGACAAGAGGTTTTTCTTTTTTTAAAACCTACAGAGGTTATTTTATTGTCTGCTCTACAGCTCACAAAAGCTGCAGGCATCAGGGGTAGCATTGAATTCCAGATCATAAATTCAATTTGGAAATGGTTTGCGCTGCACCCGACACCACGGCAGCTATGCCCACGACCTGCTTAACAACAAGAGGAACGCTCTGTCTGCCACAGACAGGTTAAAGAGCCAGGCCCCACCTAGCCTGGCCCACAGAAGAGGTTCTGTATTTCAGAAGAGCTCCTGAAGGATTTCTGTCTACAAATGACTGGGCCCTTGGGCCCTTTAACACACTGAAGACAGCACAAGGCCATGGCTAAAGACCATCTTCAATCAATGGCGGTGTCTCGTTTTCATCTGTTTTGGGACTGTGTGTATTTGTGATTGTTTTCAAAACCAGGCAATGAGGTCTCTAAAATAAGGCTTTAATAGAGTGACTATGCCCTCATACAAGAGATGACTCTGGGTCCACAGATATTAAGAACAATGTAGTCTTCCAATCTGCCCGCCCATCGTTGGACGTGGTACCCATTGAGTGAGCAGCAACAACGAGCTATCCATCCCTATCCAGGCTTAAGAAGCAACACACAGCCAGTGTGGTCCCTGATCTCCATCAGCTCACACTCTAGGCTGGATGCACTAAGCAAGCAGAGGGCATGCAGTATGTCAGCAGGAAACCACAGAGTTGCAAAGAGGGGATGTGAGACTAGCGACCCTGCAACATGACAAAGCCACACAATTCTATGGAAATGGTCTCTATCTCCTCTGTCCCACACAGTAGCCCCTGACCACGTCAGGCACTGAAATATACCAAATTCAACTGAGCAACCAAACATTTAGTTGTGCTTAATTTCAGTTCATTTTAATTTAAATAACCGTATGTGGCTAGTGGCTCCCATATGCAAAAACCCATCTGTAAAGTATACAGACCAAGAGGGGAGAGATGGTGGTCCTCAAATGAACTTCTCCTAGTTGAGCCAGGCTCACTGATTGGGCTAAAGAAAATGAAGCAGATTCCAAGAATAATCTCTGCATCTTGAAACCAGACAGTAAATCAGTTCACTACTTCTGGGTCAACAGCCAGGATATCCCAGTAATTTGTCACAGTCCAAATGAAGTCATGAGTGTGGCTTTTTCTTCTCTTTTGCAGGGGACAGACTAGGCACAGACTCAGGCTAGAAGCACTCAGCATGAGGCATGGCTGTGGTCAGTTGTTTCATCACACATACAAAACTCAAAGAATTAGAGTCACATTTCTGGGACATAAACCCCTGGGGCCAGGAGTCCATTGCTGTAGGCTCAGGAACAGCCATGATTGGCAGGAATTTTTGGTGTTGGACCGAGACAAGTGCTCACCCCCACAAGCCATCACTGAGCCATTTTCCACAGTGCATTTTCACAGAAATTCCCACAGATTCCCTTCCTCTTCCTAAAAGACAATAAAGGCAAAATAATAATGCCAAATGACTGCCTAATGCGGAAACCAGACAAAAGGGACTGGGACTATTGTGCATCTGCAGTTGTCTCTCCCCTCGCCCTCTCCTCCTTCTCCCCGGGGAGTGCATGACTCCAAACATTTTGTGTTGTGTTCACATTGGTGAAGTAGGACAGACACTTGATTACATATAAACAAGTTATCCTTCTCACTAGGAAAGTAAGCTACTGACCGGGGGGCTGCGTGTGCCAGAGGAGAGAGCAGGGTAAACAAAATCAAGGACAGACCAAAACTGCCTTCCATCTGAAATGCATACACGCTGGTTCCTGCCCTGCAGCCTCCAGAAGAATAGAAGGCAAATCCAGGGAGACCACCCCAATACCAAAAGCTATTAGGTCTGATGAACTGCCAAGGTTCCATGACAATCAAAGAATTACAGAGTCAGCCTGAACGCCATCTGGGAGGAGATGTTCAATTCTAAATAGAGAACTGCTCTAACTTCATTTCCACCTGCTGGTACCAGGATGATTTAACTAACAGCTAAAACTCTGCACAAGTGTATTTCCAATAACATCCATAGCTTGCTAGTTCTCATAGGTATAGAGAGGGCAAGAACCATGCAAAACAACCCAATCAGTGTCTGGGAGAGTGAAGTTCACAATTAGAACTCTTTACAGTATCATACTCAAAAGTCACAGGCCAACTCAAACAAATTTGTAGGTTTTCATTAAAAAATTCACAGGCAACACAGCTTTAAGTAGTCACTTTGACATTTTTGTCTTACTTATCTATTGCTGCAAAGCAAGTCACTCCAAAATTTAATGGCTTTGAATAGCCATTTCCCATAATTCTTTGGGCTGGTGGGGCTCAGTGGGGAGGTTCTTCTGCTCCACACAGTGGTGGCTGAGGTAAGACATTTGCCCACACTTAGCTGGGAGCTTGACTGGTGCTGGGATATCCACTATGGCTTCACTGTCCATGTTTTAGTTGGGGTGGCCAGGATGGCTGAGGGTCTACTGAGCCTCCGTCTTCAGTAGGCTCTTCTCTCTTATCCACAATGACTTCATTTACTTCTCTCTCTCTCTCTCTCTCTTCCTCTTTCCCTTCCCCATTCCCCTAAATATTTGATTCTTTGCCACCTGACTTTTCTTCCCATCCAAGTTCAAATTCCATACTGCCACTGACCTTCTAAGCTGAGTGTAAATGCTGCTCTGGGGGCATCTGATAGCCAAGTAGGTTGGGGCCTCTGTGGTGAGTCCTCACCACACCCTCTTACTTTCAACTGTGGCCTATGCCATAATCAGCAATTAGTTAGTTACATATTTCTTTCCCATCTTCTCTCTATAGGCTGAAAGCTCCCTACCGGCAGGACCCAAGATCTGGGTGTGATGCCAGTGGACCCCTGGTGCCCAGCAGGGGCCTGGCCAAGAGTGTGTTTTCCACAAATACTTCTGGCTTGGAAGGCAGCAAGCCAAGGATTAGCAAAGTCAAGCTACTGAAGGGCAGAGACTCTAGGTGTGCTATTAGAGGCCCAGATTCTTCCTCCCACACCTCTGCCTCCCTCAGTGTGGGGACATCAAGCACTGAGTCCCACAGGGTGGCTAAGGACCAAGGCACTTTGCTCCTAGCTCTGGGAAGAGTTGTTAGGTTCCCTGATAGTGTCCCCTCAGGTGGGCAGGAGAAGAGAAGGAATTCATAAGCAAAGAAACCTGTAAAACAGGGGCTATTTTTTTAAAATCAAACCTGTTTGTATTTCCAGGAGGCAAATCAGTTACTGAAAGGGGGAAAATACCCCTTCCAGAGCCAATGCCTGGCACGCAAGGTGGAGCACAGCGTTCCACACCTCTGGCTGCAGCCCCACCTCTTACTCTGTAACACGAGGCTGTCCACTTCTTGCCACTAGCTATACTCTCCCATCTACAACACCAGACCTTGGCCCTTCTCTCCTAGGCCACATCTTTAGGACCAAAGAGCAGTTTCACATGAAAACACCACTTACCCACCCACTGTCGAATCCATCATCCCCACTGAAAACCCACATCCCCACTGGGACCAGCTCCCGCTCACCCTTCCCTGACCCCATGGCCACTGCATTTACACAGGTGCGAAGGAGGCCTCAGCTGGGAGGCTTCAGAGTGGGACTCTGAGATGGAGGAGGGGAGATAAGGGAGGTCAAAGGGAAGATGAGGCCTGGCAACCCCGCCTCTGCTCTTCCTCTGCACACCTCCACTGTGGCCTGACAGCCACACAGCCGGCCGATGAAAGGGCTTTTCACACGGCTGAGGGAAAGCAGACACCTCCCTCCAGCTGTGGGACAGCTGGAACTACTTCTGTTGTTTTAGCCAGGAGAGGCCTGACCTTCCTCACCCCACCACCTCCTTCCCCAGGGAGGGATTTACTGGTTACTTCACCCACCCAGCCGGCTTCCCTCCAACCCTGTCCCCCACAGACACGGGAATGACTGGTTAAAACCCAGCAGTAAAGGTTGTCTTTCACCACATGCCACTGTGGGGAAGGCCAGTGGCCCGGTGAGTTTGGAAAGCAACTGAGACCCTAGGTCTAAAGAGATTCCATGCTTTAACTTACACTGACCACCTCTCTGCTCCCAAACCCAACCTCATGCCGGCCTTCTAGAAAGGTGGGCGCACATAAAATACGAGTCAGAGCTCAGAAATACAAAAAATGAAGCATTCTTTTAAGTGAAAGAAGCCAGACTCAGAAAACTATATGGTAAATGATTCCATTTCTATGACATTCTGGAAAAGGGCAAACTAAACAGACAGAAATCAGATCAGTGATCACCAGGTTCTGAGTGGGGGAAGCATGACAAAATATCTGGGGGTGAAGGAAATACTCTACACCTTGATTATGGTAGTGGTTATACAACTATATAAATTTGTTAAAATTCATAAAAGTGTGTATCTAAAATGGAGAACAGTACTACATCTAAATTACATTACAATAAACAGAAAAGAGAAAAACACAAAACACAAAGCTAAAAAAAGAATAACAATAATTCCAAAGAATGTTTGCTTTGAAGGGTCCATCAAACTCCCCAAAGGCATTCAGAGCGGTTTCTGGAGGATTTTTCCTCCACCTCCTTCAGTTACACAGCATCATGCTAGATGCATTGCGGGTTATGAAAATAAACAAAAACTCAGGCTCTGTCCCCCAAAGCTGATCTAGTTGCAAGGACTGACAGGGGGACAGCTAACCCCATGGGGACCGCACTTTTGAAACCAGCAACCAGGAAGCAAAGCCTAAGTCTCAGAGAGACAAAAGGACAGAAGGTGTGAAAATGGGATGCTAGAAAGTCTGAGAGGTGAGATGTCCACAGATGTCTCTCTCAAAACGAGAATGAGAGAGAGGAGAGGGGCAGGGAGGGGCAGAGGCATCTACTTAGCGAAGAGCTGCTGAGCACTTGTTATGCCCCAGGGATGCGCAGAGTGCTGGGGATGGTGTGGCTGACCATGTTCTGTGGGTCAGAGCAAGAGGTTAATTCCAAGTAGAAGGATCCAGCGCTATTTCCAGGGAAGGGGCCATAAACTGGGCTGTGAACGATTTCTGCAAGTATAAAGAGATGTCTAAAGGAAATTCTAGCTATGGTAACAAACCCACAAGCAGAAGAGTGGGCTAAGTTCAAAGTAGGGTTTCGATGTGACCATTTATGGAAGAAGTAAGGCTCTGGGGCCAGGGTGCAGGTGACGTCATGAAGGGTCTTGAAAACCTTACAGCTGTTTCATTGTTGCTTTGTTTTGCTTGTTAAAGAACCAGCAGTCAGCGTAGGAAGTAAAGGACAAGGTCAGACCCAAGCTCTAGAAATCTCCAGCAGGAACATGAAAGACAGCAGCAAAGCTGCATAGAAGTACCATACACCTGAATAAGGAAGCAAGGCAAATGAAAAACAAAGCAGGTATAGTTGAACAAAGGAGGTGGCTGTGTCCCAGGCAATAAGCACAGCCATGTTCTAG
Source organism: Dolichotis patagonum (assembly GCA_004027295.1). Classification (NCBI taxonomy): domain Eukaryota; kingdom Metazoa; phylum Chordata; class Mammalia; order Rodentia; family Caviidae; genus Dolichotis; species Dolichotis patagonum. The sequence continues at coordinate 21,594 of PVJX010004030.1, forward strand.
CAAACCCAAACCCATCAGCGGCTCCAAGAGTTGCCGCCCCTCCCCACTACAGGGAAGTGACAATTGAGGCTTGATACACGTTGTGTTTCTGAGCCTGAAACACTGTCTTCTCTTCAAGAACTGGTTACTCCAGTCCAAAAATGCACCAGGTGGAATCTGAACCCACAGCATGAGCTGAGAGCACTAAGAAACAAACAGCTGACTCTGTAGGAAATGGGCTTGCTGCCCCATCACACATGCTCCACCATAGCCTGATGAGGGCCCACCAAGAACAGGAGGGCAAAGTCGGAATGCCAATAAGCATGCATCTCATCATAAACAGAGTCCTTAAATATCCTTTAATATCCATGAGCACCCTCAGGAAAACAAAGCTTTCAATCACAGGTGAAAGCATGTCTGTTTGTTTCCAGCTTGCACCCCCAGTCACTAAATATTAGCCAAAAGAACACAGGAAGCAAGAGCTGGGAGACAGTCATGTGCCCACCCCTCTCCTCATCCTCAAACCCTGCCCACTAGTGCAAATAAAAACCCCTCTCATTCCAGATTAGATAAACAGAGGGCCCGCCACAACTCAGGACCCCAATGCCTCCCATCTTCACATTCCACAAATGCTGGAGAGAATAAAGGTAAAGCTAATGATATGACCAAGGAGCAACAAAGGGGTCATGTATCTGGGTGCATCCAAGAGACTACAGGATGGCACAAGTGAGGGGGCAGAGCTGTGAGGGTGCAGAGGCAGAGGACAGAGGAGTTGCTTCTCAGTGCCTGTTTGGTCCTCAGTGTGTCCATGACACACACAACCGGTAACAAGGAACAGCCAAAGTGGCATTCTCTGACCAGCAGGAACAATGTATTCAGCCAAGCAAAGCTGGTTCTCCTTACAAAGCTCTCCCACACACGCCTGCAAGCTCTGCCCAGCTCCATGCTCCAAGTTTCCTCTGAGCACCAGGAACAGAAATATGTAACATGTCACTGAGTGACATGGCTGATGGCAGGAGGGCCCAGTCACCATTCTGCACCATCTGTCCCTGCTCTTCCACACTCTGTCCCATCATCACTGGTAGTATTTTGCCCCCAGGGACATGTGATGTGTTTCACAAGTGGGGCGCAGAGTGGGAAAGGTTAGTCATGAGTAACGGAGTAACAACTATGGCAGGCATGACTGGGGTTGGTCCCCATCCAACCCTGGGCAGTGATGGCCCCGCTGGTTGGAAAGACATACTCCCAAAAGAGACAGAATTGTTTTCATGGAAGACTTGATGAGATTCTGAGCAAAGTGGAAGGTAGGAAGCCAAAAGGGTGTTCAAGAGATTCAAGACCCCTTTGAGAGATTCTGGGCACTCACAGAAAGCTATTTCAGGGTGTACATGACAAAGATACACAAAAATGAGGCAAAGCCCAGCCCTACTCTGGCACCTGGACTGACAGTTTTGGCAACAGCTGGAGACAGCTGCCCAGGCCCAGCCCTGCATGCTCTCTCTCTGCAGATGCTGCCAGCAACAAGTTTCCTTAGGCACAGGGGAAAGATGTGATTAGTTTGTGGAATCATTTAAGGCACCTCAAAGTAAGGACTGGGGGGATACTGTTGAAACAGATGACGGTCTTAGAGTCACTGTACTCTGGGAACAAACATAAATGGTGCCATCTTGTAATCACAGACAGAAGAGACCTGGAGGTGGCAGACAGTTGTAAGAGCCAGTTATTGGAAGACAGGTCCACTCAGCAGTGGTAAGGGTCAAATGGTCAGCTTTGGACTTGGGGAGAACTTGCAGAGGCAGTTGTGGATCCAGAGACCAATTTTCAATTACACTGTAATGGAAACAATCTTAGGTTCCCAGACTGGTCCGCAAAATGCCTCTAAGTCACAGTGGGGCTAAAATCAAGCTAATAACACTTGGTCCAGAGTTAAAGGGAAAGTTGGAGGCAGTGAGAGTTGGACAGTTCTCCAAAGTAAAGGGTCAGTCTGCTGGACCCATTCATGAGCCAGGCACATGTGACACACACACACAGGCACACACTCAGAAGAGCCAGCTCTGTAGAGCCCTCAGGAGATAATCTTTGGAGAGACCAAGATGCTTGCAAAAACTGACACTGGAAGTCTTTACTCTCCTCTGCTTATGGATATTGCTGTCAGATGTGAGCCCTTTAATGTCACAATCTGGTCCCAAAGGGAGTGAATGGAGACCCTATTTAGTGAACCCACATGGAATACAGAGGCTCCTTTTCCCTCCTCTTTGCAATCCAGAAAGTTTATATTTGTAATCCAATGGAAACGTTACTAGAATTCTGGTGAGTTAATTCCAGTCTACCACCTCCAGTGCAACCCATGGCAAGAATAAAGATACCAAAACATATTTATAATTAAGGGCAGCCAAGGGGTCCTAAGTTTGATACAGATGAGGGTTCACGGAACAAAGGCCTTGACCCAGGTTCTAACCCAGATTTTATTCATATGTGAAGAAGGCAGTAGCTAAAGGATGAGTGACTGTGAGAATGGCAGGAATTGTGTGAGTATAGCTGGAAAGCGCCTCTGCAATATGCAGAGAGAAGGGTATGTGAAAAGACCAATCTGCATAACACAATTGAGGTAGCATTTAACATTGAGGAGGCTGTTGTATCAGTTTCTGATGTGCAAATTTTTTCTGCGTTGGAAAGTTATAGCATCTTACCTCAAGGCTAGAACCCAGCTGACAGTCCTGGAGTGTTGCTCCACCATCCTGCTGGGGTCAACCATTTAGAAGGATACACTGAGATGAGGAAACAGGACTGTTGCCTGGCTTCAAAGATTACACATCAGGACCTCAGCTAGCCCCATTTACATTGCTTAGAGCCAACTGAAGGGAAAATGAAATAGTTTAGCCAGCTCCATACATATCATTACATGGAGAGAGGGCTAAGCTTAGCCAAAGTGGAGGTAATTGCTCTATACTCAAGAAGAGCCATCCAGGTGGTCTTCTATACCACCCACAGATGCCATGGACACTTCTAGTCCCTCTTTCAGGAAGCCAGGTGAGCTCCCAATGCAGCTACAGCCCAGCAACCTCCTGAGCAATGCAGAGATTCAAAGGGCTCCTCAGATTTGAGCCATTCACACCGTAAGATGGTCATTCATCTGCCTGAACCTCCTTTCTCACTCTGCCAAAGGACCACATCTAGCCTTTGCAAGTTTACTTTTCAGGATTCTTGGTGCTGCTGTTCTTCGCTTTCTGGCCTTAGAAAATATCTATGCAGTCATGTACCAGGCATGGGATGCCCCTGCTCCTAAGGCTTACTGTCCTTATCCACCAAGAGGCCCGAAGCAGCCTCACTCTTGCCCTACCCACAATCGAACACTTTTTTTTTTAAATCGGTACTGGGGATCGAACTCATGACCACACGCTTGCAAGGCAGGTGCTTATGCCACTGAGCTAAATCCACAGCCACCCCACCCACAATAAAAGACAAATTCCAAACAGGGCAGGAAGAAGACACAGAAAGTGCTTCACCTCCTGGCTCCCAGAAGTGATTTCACAGCTCTATAACAACAACACAGAGAAGCTGGTACATTCTCCGTGCACGTGCCCCTTTCACTCAGGCCAGGCCCAACGGCACACAGAGAAGCACTTCTTTGCATTCACTCACACAGTGAAGCAATTTCCACTAACAAGGGAGATAACAGAAGAGGAAATGCTTTATCCATAGCACTTGAGGAAATCCACCCCCTTCAGTCCTAAGCCCCGGGAGGAGGCTGAGCAAGTACAGATGAAAACAATCAGGAGAGGAAATCCCAGTCTTGCTGTATCATGGCATTCTGTTGGGGCCATGTGTGTTTAAACTGTGTGTTTCCTTTTATTGCAATTTCTACTGTCATTTTAAGACCTTACTGCACTCATGCCCGACTTCAGATCACCAAACATAAACATGTTTTATGAATATACACGTGAGCATGCACACATGCACAAACACATCCATAAGGCCTTCCAAGTCATTTAGAGACAAGAAAAAGAAATAGTTTGGCCTGTGTGGAATTGCATTTGCCACAGCTCCCAGACTATCTCTGGCTCAAAATTCCCACTGTGTCACTCAGACAAGGATTGATTACAGCTGTCCAAAGCTCAGGCTCAGCTCCTTTATACAACTGTGAGGCTGTTCTGAGAACTCTATTGACCCAAATGGGGCCAAGGTAAAGTAAATAAAACCACCTCAAATTCTACAGCAGGAATGGAGGACCAGAGGAAAACCAAAGCAAACCCACACCTGGGGGAGAGAAAGAGTGATTCTTCCATATTCTAACCCTTTAGTTCCTAGGCAAAGAGATCATCTTTCCCTGAAAGATAAAATCTTACATTTGATTTAAAAGAATCTTTTTCTGTTAGTCCAGACATTTCTAAGCCTAAAGTTTAGGCTGCCCTCAAACATGGAATTAGGTGACCTGATGGAACGACGCTTAGTCCCGCACTTAGCAGGTCTTAGTACCCCAGTAGTCTTGGGTAAATAGATGGCAAGGGTGGGCCAAAGCCGCTCAGAGAAACTGTGGCCACTCAGAGACACCAAGCGAGGTTGTCTACTCCCAGGGACAGAAATTCGCTCGTCAGGAATCCACAGGTTCCTGACACTAGCACACTACCCCAAAACGCTGGGTCTAAACCCCTTTCCAAAGGGGCTCTCCAGACTTCTTACTGACCATGGATATGTCCAGTTTAAAGCTCATCAAAACTAAAGCAGAGTATCATACATATATATGATATATACACGTATAAAACATACATAAGGATATACATATACACATGTATATCTTCCTCCCACCAAAAGACAAAGAAGGACTGAAAATAGAAGATACACCCAAATGTTAATGGTGCCTATCCCCAGTAGGAATACAGATAGATGATAGATGGATTTGGTATTTTTCTTTGTACTTTTCTTTAATTCCTACAATTTGTCTACTGTAAAAGGATGAGGGTGAGAGCCCCAAACAAAACTCCAACCAGTGTGACCCAGACCCACCTCTAGAGCAAGGTCACATCCAAAGTTCTACCCTAAATCTTGGTGTCACTGCAGAATCACAGCCAGTGGCCCAGGCTGAATGAAACTGAAAGACGCTGTCCACACATGAAGAGGACGGGGAAGGACGAATCTCCAGGAGGCACAGCCCACTTCCCGTTCTAGTGCATCACACACAGGGCTCTCATAAAGTTGGCACGGGCACCCTGAACCCTTCCCAAGGGCGTCATTAGCTTTGCAGGCCCAGGTGCCCTCTCCGGCAGCATCTGTCCAGGCACGGGCTTCTCCTCATGTGGTCTCTTCAGGAGCATCTCTGAGCGTCTCCAGTCAGGACAGCCTCCAATCTCTCATTCCAGAGCCATGTTGTGAGGCCCGGCCTTAAAAAGCCACCTGTGCCTGCTGTCAGTCTACAGGTGGTGACGTGGTGAGTATAGCATCAACCAAAGGAATGGGGAGGGACAAAAATCATGTGGCTCAAATCAAGGCATCAGAGAACAAGCAGCCCCAGCCCCAGGTGTGGGAGAGAAGCAGGGACTGTCTGCATCCCAACACTCCTGAGAGATGCCTTTGGAACAAAAATTCTCTTGCATTTACTTCCTTACAAAATAACTCAAAACCTGCAAGGTAGTTTCACATCCTACCTTCACAGTTGGCCTCATTAATTCATTAATTCATTTAACTAAATATTTCTTAACCTCCCCATGTAGGCTGGGAATTGTGCTGGGTTCTGGCTGGGAACCCTCAAGGTCTCATGAGCTGTAATGAGTCCACACAGTCCTCACATTCATATTCCACATGCAGAGGACCTGATCCTAGATCCTTGGTACCAATGAGCCGCAGAGTCAGGCCCTAGGAGCAGACGTCAGAACAATATAAACCAAAGCACCCACGCCCAGTGAACTACTTGGGAAACAAATGTCTTTCTAGGTCTAAAGCAGCACAAACACTCATCCCCCCCCAAAAAAGACCTGACCCAGGAGAACAGATGGCTTTTAAAGAAAACCCCCCAAAATGGTTAGAAGTAATGCAGGACAGCTCCAGGGGTTGTTCAAGCTCATCTGGGCTATGCTGAGACACAGGGCTCACGTCCTCCCACTGCAGCCTCCTAGGGAACAAGGCTCCAGGAGCACTTACCCTCTACAAGAAACTATGCCTTATAGTGAAAGAGAAAAGGCCATCTTAAAATTGTCCCTTTTTACCTCAATAGAGTACATCCTCCCTAGGCCTGATGCACTCCAAAGCCTCCCTAGAGATGATGTTTAAAGTAGATTCTGCTTTGCTTTAATATGAGCAGATTCCCTACGCCAGACCTCAACCCACTAGGGTCTCAGCATCCACCAGAAATCTGCCTGCATCACTATATTTCTGCACAAAAGTTCCTAGAAAGGACACTATATTTATCTGACCTGGACTATAAAACAATTAATTGCATGGCTAAAATTTCAAAGCATTCTTGGAGAGAATTGGAAAGGAAAAGGTCACAGTAGAAATATTTTTTCCTTTTATGGTATGTCTTCAACATGCCAGACCCAGGGCTGGTGTTTTAAATAAACTAAACAATGCATCAGGTTCTGACAATCCAGGAGGTAATATTTTGTATCCCACTTTGCAGATGGAAAAACTGAGGCCCAGAGGAGGTAAGCAAATGCTCGAGGTCACACACTCAGAATTTAAACCCAGGTCTATAACCCCATTGTTGTTGTTGTTGTTGTTACTATTATTATTATTGGTACCAGGAATCAAACTCAGCACCTTGCACTTGCCAGGCAGGTACTTTGCCACTGAACTATACTCCCAGCAGTGGCCCAATTATGACATCAAAAGTGAACCCCTAACCCAGCCTAGGATTACGTAAGGCTCAGCAAGTACAAAAATTCAGCCTGGTGTGGCTGTTCTTGTATAATTGAGTAAAGAAATAGTGGATTCCTAATAACCCTACCAACCACATTCTCATCTCTTTATACTCATTCCCTTTTTAAAAAATGGGACAAAAGCAGGGTGCAATGGCACACTCCTGTAATCCTAGCACGCTGGGAGGCTGAAGCAGGAAGATCACAAGTTTGAGTCCAGGCTGGGCAACTTAGTAACTTAATGAGAACCACTGTCAAAATAAAAAAATTTTAAAAGGATTGTGATGTCAGGGATATAAGCTCAGGGTAAAAGACCTTGGTTCAATCCCCAGTACCACCAAAAAAAAAAAAAAAAGTGGGACAGGAGGGCAGTGGAAGGAAAAACAGGATGAAATTCTGAGTCTTCTTGGGCCATAGCACATGGGCCAGCAGTAACTTTCCAAGACCCCCACACTTCTGGCCCCGGGTTCAGCCCCACTCCATCCTTCTTGCCATGCCTGGCTGGGCTGGGGAATCTCCTCCTGCTCCCTGAACATGGCAAGGTGAGAACATGAGCAGCAAAATTCAGACTCAAGTCTGCTATCCTGTTTCCCAGGTAGGGGAAACGGCTATTGATGGGGTGGGCGCAGACTAATTCAGTACCCCAACTGCTGGTCAGCTGTGGCACGGTGAACAGAAATCAGGTCTGAGCCTTTGACCAGATGCAGCAGGGAATGCAACAGTGTGTGGCAAGGTCCTCTGTGCCGGGCAGGTGCTGAAATTGTGGGTTTTAATGAGGCAGACTGGGATCTGGTGCTTGGACAGTGGACCCTCAAGACTTCCCCTTATGAGCCTCAGTTTCCTCATCTGTTAAGGCAAAGAAATATGGCACTTCTAGTGTCATTGGTGATTCTAGGGACAAGAGAATAGGCTGCACAAAATGAGTGATAAGTCTTAACTGTTACTATATTATTATTATTTCCATTATCAACTTAGTGGAGCTCTTCAAACTGCTCTACCATTCTACATGTTCTTGCTGAAGCTAGCAGAGATGCTAGGGACCGGTTTGCCAGCGAGGCTGAACACCGGCTATCTTGTGAAATACCCAGTTTTCTTTGTATAATATTTCACATTTATGTGAATACATTTCTTTCTAATTCATATTACAGTGGTTTTTCAACCCATAGCAGTATAAAGAGCCATGGCAAAGAGAAGTGGAAACTATTTTAAGCTCCAAAAAGTTTTAAGTTTTAAAAAAGTACAGTTGTTACTAACTATAGTGAAAAACATCTTTTGTTTTGCAGAGATGGTAATAATGACTATTTAAGTGGGAGAACAACCTTATTTTAGCCCCATAATTGCCAACCTGAATCTTCCAACAAGTACATATTACTATCCTAAATGTTGACTTTTTATGAGTGTCACTGGCTTAAAGGAAAAGAGTAACACAAAAATTTTATCTTAGCGATATATTTTATAACAAAATTTTACTCCTTCTAGCCCATACTATGCTATGGATAAAACTCAGGAAACCATCTTAATTTTCAGTTTTGCTTTGCATGCCATAATGTATGGCTCACCTGACATCTACTAATTTGTTTTTTTTTTTTTTTGAGACAAGGGCTCAATGTGTACCTCAGGCTGGCCTCCCAGCAATCCTCCTGCCTCCGTCTCCTGAGTGCTGGGATTACAGGGGTGTGCCACCACACCCGGAACACCTACTCATCTTTAAAACCTTCCCAGCACTCACCTCTGAGAATAAAATCTGACTTGACATCAGAAGGGCTTTGTGTCTTCAAGAAGTTTGAAAACTGCCGCTCTAAGCTGGTTCAGCCTTGTAGATCTCATCTCAAAATTGCTCTGATAGGACTCATGGATGACAGGTGGTGACATAGGCAGAAGTGGGTGCCACCATCCCACAAATACATTCAGCCCCAAAAGTGCGGCCTTTGCTCCACAGCAACCCCCTCAGCCCATCACAAGAACTGGTCACTGGGAGAGGAATAGGCCACCACTGCCCTGCCAGCGTCTCTCCCTCTTCCGGTCCCCAGGCCCACAAAGCGGCCTTTGAATGAATAGAGCCAGAGCCTCTGCTGTGGTCAGAACAAAGACTGAATGTGCCTAATCTGGCCTTTGAGAGCAGGGAATGAGGGCTGCACCTGTAGGAACAATGCTGCATCTGAAGCCCAAATGGGCACCACAAGGTCCCTCCGGCTCCCACTGCCTCCTTTCCTCGGACTCCTTTGTGGGGTCTTTGTTCTTCACTTCCACCACTCCTTTCATTCTCATCCCACCCCCAGGGAGACACAGGAGGCCCCGGGCTGCTCAGGAAGCCTGCGGAAGTACCCGGGACAGCGAGGGGCCCTCACCTGTGTCTCTACCGGTCTGCTCTATTGCCAGCTTGCTTTCCACTACAAAGCATACCCATGTTTACCAACAAACCAATGGTCCACCGTCCCCTCCCGTGGGCCTGTTCAGGAGCTACACCTGGGCTCCTCGTCTCCAAGCACACGTCTCGAAGCACCCCAGCTAGTGAACTTGCTTTATTGTTCTTCTTATTTGCAGTTTTAGGGACTGAATACAGGGCCTTGTGCATGTTAGGCAAGAGGTCTACCACTAAGCTTTCCAGATTGGCTGTAAACTTGCAATCCTTTTGTCTCAGCCTACAGAATAGCTGAGATTACAGGCCTGTGCCACCATGCCCGGTGGTAAGGGTGTCTGTAGCCTCTGAGCAGGCTCCCCACCAGCCACTGCATGCCAGTGGTAAACTGACGAGCAATTCAGGTTTCAGGTAATGGGACAGCAAAGCCACTCAGGTTGGGGACTTCCAGAACAAGAAAATGGCTCCAAGGCTCCGTCCCCAATGAGGCTGTCCCCCTCTCCTCTTGTCCCCTGCTTCCCCTCTTCTCCCAACCCTGCCTTTTAGCCTGACTCAAGCTGCATAACATGAGAAAAAAGAAGAGAACATTCAGTTGATGAAAAGAGTCTGCAGCAGAAAGGCAGATTCCAGCTGAAAATCTGGAGTCCTTCAACTCGATGTCAAAACTCCGCCATCTCTTTCCCTCCATCCCCCACCTTTCTTCACATAACCCTCTGGCTCCCCAACTGTCACCAAGTCCCCTGACAGAACCGCTCGCTCGAGAGAATGGGCTCTGATTTTTGTGAGCAATGCAAGACTGGGGGCTGCCACAGCTTCCCTCAGTGGGCCCTTCCAACAACTGAGTACTCGCTACAAATCTGTCCCTGCAGCTAATATAAGTCCCCCATTCTGCAATTTAAATTTATCTCTTATTGATCAATAATTATTTCTTGAGTATGCACAGAGGCCTGACCCTGGTCTTGCCCTGGGCTGCCCAAAAACATGATATGGCTGCTTCCTTCCAGCAGCCAATGCTCTGGTAGCGAAAGAGAGACCAACAAACTGGGGCCACAGCCTGCCTACCACATCCGCGAGCGTGGGAGAAGGCGATAACGGTGGTGTTGGAGCAGGCGCTTCTGGAGGGAGAGTTACCAGCTTTTCTTGGTGGAGGGAACGGAGAGCTGTCAACAGGGAGAGCACTTGGGCAAAGGGACCTGCGCAGGACCCTGCGCAGAGGTCAGTGTGATGCACAGGGAACCCAAGGGGATGCGCCCCTCAAGAAAGTAGCCAACCTGGCAAGGCTGGAGTTGAAAGCCACTTCACAAATCAGGGGGTGTTTTCTGCTGCTTACCCCAGACACAAGGGTAGAACCGACTGAAAGGGAAAAAGAATAAGTGCAAAACAGACAGCAAAGAGGCACTGGCACAAATCCAAATTCGAGGTGCTGACGGGCCTGGGCTCTCGGCTGGGTGGGGATGGAAAGAAAGCATCGGTGGAGGAGATGGCTTAGACGAAGAGTCTGTAAGCGTCGCCTGGTTCCAGCCTGCTTCAGTAAATGTGATGGAATTGGGTCACCTCCCGCCTTCCATTCTGGCCAGGCACAGTTTGGGCCCGGGGGGTGAGCGTCCTTGCCTGTGGAACGTGTCTCAGGCCTTGCACCCTGGCGGCAGCCTCTTCTCTGACCATGGCTCCAGGCCTCCCATGGGAGACTCTCCTGAGCTCAAACCCAGAGGCCAGCAACTCCCTCTCCCTGGTCCTTTCTCTAAAGTTCCCAGAGTCCTGTCTTCAGACTTCTTAACCCCAAAAGGCTAGCCCAGGAACCAGGCCACTGTCACATACCCAGAAAAAGTGGCTAGAACTGGCCATGTTACCTTGTACCCACTCATCTGCCAAGGGGAAAAAAGAGGCCTTCTCCAAAGTCATGGGTCGGTTCAGGTTTAGGCAATCTAAACACAATGTTCTACAACAGAGGAGTCAGAACCCCTCACTTTGCCCCAAAAGTATGTCCCCCAGGCCCCAGAAATGGATCAGACACAGCCAAGTGGCCCAGGCCTCTGAAGTGAGGGACCTAGCACTGACTCGAGGTTCCTATGGTGTTGGAAAAATGGCCATCAGAAGTGTCTCCAGCTATAGGGACAAGTGTTCTGGAGCACAGTTGGGGTACAGTCACCCTGGATGAGGCCAGGTGGAACAAAGGATGGAAAAGAACCAGGAATGATCCAGAAACAGGCAACAGAAGCATGCATGGGGTTGAAGGCTATACCCAAGTAGACTTGTAGTTCAAGGCTGCTCCCCCTGGCCTTGTCCCCACCCCCTTAAGGAGTAGGATCTCCACAATGTAGAGCCACATTTACCAGGCTCATTTATCATGAGACCCTGCTTGAATTTCCAGAAAAGACACTGGCCTCAGCTTGGCCCAGAAGCCAGAAAGTGGCCTCTTTGTAAGAAGGCTCCTCTCCTCCTCTGTCACCCTGACACCTCAGGCTGCTTCTTCCACATCTATGCCAAGAAAGGGGCCCCAACATGTCTGTCCAGGTTCCCAAAGACTGCCCAGCTGGGTGTAATCCAGATTCAAGATGTTCTTTACTGACTTGTACTTCCCTGGAGCCCACACCTCTCCCTTCTTCTCTGGGGACTCAGATTCCCAAAGAAGTCTCAAAGATTCAACCCTGGGGCCCTGGCCTTACTTTCACATGGCTTCCAGAATATCTACCTAAAATAAACACCCCAATGTCCTGGAAAGCACTCAATATCTCAGACATCTCTGTAGCCAAACAATATTTAAAAGCAAGAGTTTTGGAATCAGGTAGACCAGAATTTCAACCCCTCAGCCCTACCACTTACTTGCTATGTGACCTTAAGTAAGTCACCCAACCTCTCTGAGCCTCAGCTTCTTTATCTATGAAGAAAGAATAATGTCATTTCATGGGTTGCTCATGAGGACTGGTGAGAGGATATGTACAGTGCGCTTAGCACAATGCCTGATGCATTGTTAACACTTAGTTGATGGTAGCCATGTGCATCACAGTGCTCCAAGGCACTCAGACTAAAATGAGATGGGGGAGGAGGAAGAGAACAGAAAATATTCAGCAAGCTCCAGCTGGCTGTCCCATGCTTTCTTTTACAGATCAGCATAGAGCCTCCAGGAGACCTCTGATGTGGACCTCAGATGCTGCCCAGGTACCCAAAGCCAGAAGATGCCACTTTAAGAAGGTCTCTCCCTGTGCCATTCAGGAGCTCGCCACTCCAGGGGAGGCTTCCAGCTCCCTGGAGAGGTTTTCCTGAGAGCTCCGGAGATATGGACACACTTCCGGTGTCCACTCCATCTCCTGAGCTAATATCCCCAGTGCCCACTCTGTCTGATACCCGTCTGATACCTGAGGGTTGGACAGGCACATTTTCCTGGCTCATCTTTGGGGAACGTAGAATAAAGGTGGAAAATAAGGATAAACATAAGAAGAGGCATAAATCTGCATGATTTAGCTATTCAGCCTCAGAAGATATGTGATACTAATAAACTCCATTCAGATGGGCACATTCATTGGACAAAATGGAATGAGAGGAATTCTGGATTGCCCTAGATGTTTTTCACAAATCGATATGTGAGTCAGGCTCTGATTTCACTCATACTCTGAAGTAAAGATCCTAGGAAATAGAAAAAAAATTCACCAAAGAACACCCCGGTACCCAGCCACCCTACCCCAAGGATCAGAAGGATCCAGAGCTGGAGTCTACTGCAGTTTGCAAATCCAGCTATAAAGCTGTCTGAGCTGGGCTGGACCCTCACCCCTGGCTGGCTCTGGCTCCAGCCTCAAACACACTGAGCCTGCATAAACAAACAAGGGATTACGCTGACCCAGACTACGAGGAGACTGCATTTTTGCTTTCTGAAAAAGATGCAATCTGCCAAGAAAAACCATCTCTGATTCAGACAAGGAAAATCTTGAAATAAATTAGAGCTGCACACAGGCATGGCACAACCAAAGCAGCCCATCTGCTTCGTGGAGGAGGAGGAGGGCTTAGAGGAGGTCAGCCGAGCCTCCTGCTTCCCAGCCTGGCAGCCAGGAGCCAACACCAGCCACGTGGGTGCCAGCCTGAAGCACTCATAGAAGCAAAGTTTGTCCTCCAGGCCCGGCCTGAGGCAAGTCTCTCCTCTGCCTGGGCCTCAGGGCCATTCTCCCTGGACTTCACTCAAGGCGTCCCTTCTCCTTGGCAGGAATCCCTCTGTGCAGAGCCCTCATCTCTCCCTGTTCTCCTTACCCAGCTCCCTGCCACCGTCCTCCTGCCAGCACTGCTCCCTGCCCCCTTGTGTCTGTTCCTTCCACTTTCCTTCAAGGCTGCCTCTTATCTTCACATCGCAGGACAGAAGGGAACTCTGCTATGTTAACTCTGGCCAAGTGCTGGGTTCTTGCAAGACCCTGCTGGCTGCTCAGTGCTGCCAAGTGCTGGGTTCAGGAGTGAACAGGCAGTGAGGACCAGGCCCTTCCCATGCCTTTCAGAAAACCAGAGCAATGGCCAGAGAAGTGGGCTCGACCCAGCAACCCCACACCTCCCCTGAGGTTTCGCGTACAGATGAGAGGTCTCTCCACACCATCCCACTGAGCCCAAGTCCCTTCCCTGCCAGCCCTCACATTTTGCAGCATCGCCAAGTCCTTTCTACCTAGATTTGTGGGTCCAGCATAGACATGTAGCAAACACTCAGAAGCTAATGACCTCCCAAGCCAAAGCCAAGCCCTTCCAAAGATTCGTGTTTTACTCAAAGAACCAGAGTCATTTGGCACTTGACAAAATGGTCTCTCAACCAGTCATATGAAATAAACAGGAGTTTAAGGCTGAGGCCTAGTATTGTGGCCTCAGAAATGTTTGACTCAATCTGTGCCTCATCCCCACACCTATAAAATGGCATGATCATGGAACCACCACATGAGGCTATTCAGAGCAGAGTGAACTGCAAGACATACACGGCATTTGCAATTGCACCTGGATCAAAGGAGGCACTTGAAGAATGGTAGCCACTGCCATCTTTGCCACTTGCAGGTTCCATACCAATTATGGTTCTTGGCTGCCTGTTTGACATACGGCTCCAGGGACTATAACAGTCATCAGGACAAGCATGGACCCAGGCCTGGCCCCCATGAGGAGCAGGAAGTACAAGAAGAACATGGTTTCCGGGCACTTTGACAGGATTTGCCATGCACAGAGTAGAAGTGGGGTTTTCTGTCTCTCAATAGAGGCCATGTGCTCCTTACTCTGTGGGGCCAATGAGACCTGGGCCATGAGAGGAAGGGAGGTTCTGCAAGAGAGGGAATCCCAACGCCGGCCCACTCCACCACAGCACCACTCGCCCCACATGCCCTTCTCGCCTCTCTTCCTCAGCATCTGAATGCCCGCAGGACCAGCATGGCCTTCCCATGGCCCAACCAGAAGCCTGCAGCAAACAGGACAGCTCAGTCCTCTCTGGCTCCTGGCCATGGGCAGCTCCCAGATTCTGCCCAGGTTTGGTAATCCTGAGGCAGAAGCCAATTCTGGAGACTGGAGAAAAGGGCTCAGGACCTTCAGCAGCCCATCAGGTCTCAGCTCAGAGGGTCCCAAGAGGAGCAGAGTATCCCCCAGAAGGCTGGGAAGAGCTAGAAGACTTTTAGTGTGGGCTCCGATTTTTCCATATTCCTCAGTGTTTCCTGGTGGTCTGAGGTACAAGCAGGAAACTGGGCTTCATTTCCTGCTCCGCTCTCTGTGATAAGAAAGTTGGAGTAAGAATAACTTCTAGCCTCTAATGAACCTTCTGGAAGGTTCTGGAACTTGGCTTTAGATGGGGCCCTCCAGAGGACCAACAGCCTGCACATGTCTTGCTTACCTCACCCAGGGTTCAGTCATTTGGCTGACAGGAACCTGAGCCTCCTGGGTGCTCACTCAGATTCTTAGTGCTAGAAACCATGTGGAGAGCAAGAAACCACAGTCCCTGCGCTCACTTAACATTTTAGGGAGTTGGGACAGACAGACAAACATACAAATACGTGAACAAAACAATTGCAGACAATGACTTGTGCTCTGAAAAAAATAAATCAAACCAATCTGAGTAACTACTTTGAAGATAACAATACACAATATATTAACCATTGTCGATTTCCTATTGTCTTGTTTTTGAAATTCTGTATCTTTGTTTTTATTATGGCTTTTTTCTTCTCTTTAAAAGAAAAAGAAAAGAAAGAAAGAAACCAGGCCAATGGCCCAGCACAGAACTAGACCATGTGGCTGGGGAAAGACTTGCTGGGGCGGAGGCCAACATTTGAGTATGCCCAGGAGTGTCGATTCGATGGGCTGCCCCCACAAATGTAAGGAAGATTGTGGTTCTTCCTCTCAACAGCCCCTCAGTCTAGTAGAAGAAAAAAGATGCGCAAACATGAGCAAGTCACACCCTGACCATGTCTTACCTTAAGGAAGGAGGGTGGAGAGGATGAGGGAGGAGAAGGACAAATCATGTAGGACTCAGCACAGGTCACAGTGCCTTGAGAAGGCACTGAAGGGTTTTACCCAAACAGGTAACATCATTTAATACACAGTTTTAAAAAGGGTCACCCAGGCTGCTGGGGGAGGACGGTTGACAAAGGCCAAGAGTAGACTATGGCTACCCAGGTACCAGAGATGGGAGCTGAGAGGCCAAACAAACGTCAAGAGCTCTCTTGCACAGCACCGTATATATAGTTAATAATGATGTCTCGTGTTCCTGGAAATGACTAAGAGAATAGGTTTTAAGTGTTTTAAGGGTATTTATGCATTAGTACATTTGTTAATTAGTTTGATTTAGTCATTCTACTATGTATTTTTTCAAAACACTATGATGTATGTGATAAATACATACAATTTACATTTGTCAACTTAATTTTTTTTCTTATTTTTTTTAAAAGCAGTGAGGAAATGAATGTTGAAGTTATTGAGGTTATCTCAGGTCAATAAATGGGGGCGGCTGCTTCAAGAAGGATGGTATAAGTGGACAGAGAGAGTACAGATGGGGTATATTTTGAAGGTAGATGTAACTGGATTTGCTGGTGGAACAGATGTGAAGATTCAAAAGGGAAACAAAAGGGCCGGAAGAGCCCTCTAGATTTGGGGTTTGGTGGGGTGGACACTAAGTCTGTGAGGAAAGAGCATATTAACTCAGAGAGGGAAGATGCCTATTGGATAGCAGTTGCAGATGGAGCTGAGACCTCAGCCAGTTCCCCTCTTCTGGCTGGGTGCCTCCATCCCCCCTTGATGACAATACTACAGATCTTCTCTGTACAGAACTGGATGAATGCCACCACCCCACCAGGGGGCACCCAGCAGGTGACACTGCCCACCCCTCCCAGTAGATCAAGCCAAGGCCAGACTGCCGGACACTGCACCCTTGCTTAGCCTCTTCTCGTGCTCTACCTTGCTTCCCTCCTACTCTCTCTCCTGGGTAAATTTGCCCTTGATACGCCCCCCACTCTGGGATCCCTGACTCAGAAACCCAACAGCAGTAACGCCTCAGTAATGATAGCAAATCAGCAGCTGATCATAGGTGTCTAGGAAACAAGAGCCAGAGGTACAAATCTGAGAGTCACCGAGCATGCAGTGAAAGCCATGAGACTCAAAATCACAGGGAGAAAAAGGTATAGGTGGTGACACAGGGTCCAGGACAAGAGCACAGGACATTCCATGTGAGAGGGGAGCCCAAAAGGAAAAGCCAGTGAGATCAGAGACAAGCCAAGTAGTCTCTCTCCTTCTGGCCCTCACAAGAATGTCCCATGCATGTCCACCATGCAACCCCTTATGTGCCTGGGTTCTCCAGAACCCGTGAGAGCAAACTCACAGTCCACAGGAATGGTTGTGCTGCATTTACGCAGACGTCCTGAGTCCCGCTGTGCACATGGCAGGGAGCTAGACTGCAGAGCATGCAGGAAGGTGGCTTAAGCCCTGCCCAGACATGTAAGACAGAAGGCAACAGGCTCATGAGACTCAGTGTGACTGTAGGACTCACAAAGTCACTGGCCAAGCTCTCCTGGTTTTCAATTTCGCATCTCTTCACTCCTTTCTCCCATCCCCTGCACAGACATGCACACTGTCACACACACGCGTGCACACACACACACACACACACACCCATGCATGCACCAGTGAAGACTCTATCCCCATAATCTGATCACTTCTCAAACTCTACAGTGCACAAAAATCACTCAAAGCACTGGGAGATCTCATAACTCTGCAGGATCTTTTAATAAATCTGCAATGCTGCTTTCAGCAGGGGGAAGTGATACTTGGGATTGAACCTGGAGTCTTCACATTGAGCTCCATCCCCAGGCTTTTTTGTTTTATTTTATTTTTCCAGATAGGTTCTCACTAAGTTGATAGGTTTCCCAGGCTGGGCTTGAATTTGTGATCCTCCTGCCTCAGCCTTCCAGAGTGTTGGAATAGCATATTCCACCACATCAAGCCCAGGACATTCCATTTCTATCAAGTATTGATGTGATGCCAGGCATGCTGGCCAGCAGACCACACTCTGAGTATGCAGGGCACAGAGAACACCCTGTGCCTAAGAGCAACAGTCAAGGGCAACAGCAAGGGGTCGGCCAGAGCCATGACTCCCCAGGAAAGCCAGTTCCTGCAGCAGGAAGGGCTCAACTACCCCTGCCCACACTCCCAACACCCCAAGCAGGACACATACTGTGCCTAAGCATGGAACGATACACAGGCCTTTGTGTGTAAAGCATGATGGGAAGATCCAGGAAGCCAGGCGACAACATCACATTGTGTCCTGAGCTCATTCACTTTGGCCCAGGCACTGTGCTAAGAACATGTAGTACATTTTTCAATCCATCCTCACAACCAGGCATATGTGTGCTTATGTTTTACCAATGAGAAGGTCCAAGGGTAACATTACCAGCCCAGGTACCATAACCAATACCTAGGTGGTTCCCTTAAAGGCTGACCCCTGTACCACTACCACTGAGCCACCACTTCAAAGAGCTACAGGACTATGAAACTGTTTCTCCAGGCTGGGGACTGCCTGCTTCTAACACATCCCTGGGCCAGGAGGAGAAAGAGGGGGTAGGGGTAGTGAGCAGCAGTGTGCTCAAGTGAAGCACTGCAGAGCCCTGGGTGAGAGGGGCCTCTTTCCTTCAGGTGCACACTTTCCCCCTAACCTGCTATTCTGGTTCCCATCACAAAGCACTAGGTACAGTTACTAGTTATCCTCTGAGCCATTTGCTAGAAACATCAATGTGTTCTACAGCTGGAGGGTGCACTGAGACCACCCAGTGAAGACCCCAGCTCAGCCCCTGGAGATGCTGCTTTGTTGGAAACTGCTCTTGCAAATGTGTCCCCCAAAGTCTGGATGTTGAGAAGCTAATTCCTAATGCAGCAGTGTTCGAAGTAGAACTGTAACAAGTGATTAAGTCTCACAAATGCATTACTGCCTTTACCACAGGAGCGGCTCAGCTACTGGGAAGTGGGATCCTCTTGCTCTTGCCCTCTCTGGCCCTTCTGCCTTCTACCATGGGATGTTGGAGCATGAGGCCCTTGCCAGATGCCTGTGCCATATCCTTGGACTGTCCCAAATAAATTTCCGATCCTTATAAATTATCCAGTCTCAGGTATCTTGTTATAGCAGCAGAGAACAGACTAAGACATAAACAGAAGGCTAATAAGATTCTCCTTGGATATATGTCAGCTCTCTCCTTCTCCAGAACATAAAGCAATGCACATATATGGGCTATCATTTACCCTCCCTGCAGACTAATGGTAATGGGGTGGGCTGTCATTGTCATCTAGCTGGGAACTCTATGGATAGGGAATAGAGCCTGTTCACCTCCAAGGCTCCAGGACCCAAGCCCAGGGACCAGGAATGGGACACGCCGAATTTGCAATATCCATTTGTTGAATGAGTTCACATTCCCTTCTTTTCTTCTTCCCCATGCCAGAGGAGACTCAACACCAAATCTGCAGTGACAAAGGGAAAATTCAAAACAGCAGGCTGTAAGCCTAAGACTCCAACAGTGTGTCCTGGGAAGGTCCAGGCAGGCGGTATGGATCTGAGGCACTGTCAGGTCACCCCCTTGCCTCCACCAGCCTGCAAGACCTTGCTCATGAGACAACCAGGTGAAGCCTGCAGGGCCCGTAGCTGCAGAATCAAGCTGCTCCCCTTGATCCTGTTCTCCCAGTTGCTATTCACACAGGAGACGAGATTCAGGAGGCATTTGGCCAGCCCACTGGTAGGAAATTGGTATGAGAGAAGGCAGGTAGTTCACGGTCTGTGTGCTCTAAAGAGCCCTCAAGCTACCCAGGACCTTGGCTGCAGGCAGCCAAGCGTGGGCTTCATGCTAACGACTCAGGACTCTTAGGAGCCAGAAGGTCACGGTACCCTAAGAAATCCAATGCAGAGGAGCCCAGAGCAGGGCTCCTTGTCTGAATGGCACCTGTGAACTTGCTTAGAGGATGAGCAGATTTAACAGGATATGGCAATGCACACTTGTACTCCCAGAGGTCTGTCTGGGAGGCTGAGGCAGGTGGATTGCAAATTTGAAGCCAGCCTGGGCAACCAAGCACACATACATACATATGTTCATATATGCATACATAAATACAAGAGCTAGGGATATAGGTCAGTGCAAAGACCTGAGTTCTTCCAGTACCAAAAAAAAAAAAAAAACCCAACGGGGAAAATTCATCAAGTCCCCTCCACCCACCAGGCCTGTCCCTGCACTGTGCCTTCTCCCTAGCACTCTTACCTCCTTTGCCCCAGACCTTGCCTCACCACACATCCCAAGCTGCTCCCTCTGACCTTCCAGGCCAGCACCAAGTCCTGGATGAAGATCTCTCCATGGAGGAGCCTTTATTGTCCTTGGGGAATTATTTTATTGGCTTCCCCCAGACTGTAGAACCCAGGGTGGCAACAACTGTGTCAGTCATCGTGTTCTCAGCCAGTGCCGGATCTGGCACAGAGCAGAAGCTCCGTGGAAGTGTGCAGCAGAATTCTGGACTGGCCTGGGAGGACACAGTGAGGACACTGGGTATGGCAGACGGCTGGACGATAGCAGGAAGCTATGAGATGCACGATCTGGCTGCAGAATTTATCGCCAACAGCCCGAGGGCTGCCTGCTACCAGTGCCTAATTCACAAATCCATAAAACCGACAGCAAGCAGGTGGGCAACAGGGACAGAGCCAGCACGACACTACGCACATTTCTGTGTTCACTCACTGGTAAGAGTCAAAGCCCTTACCAAGGCAGAGTTTCTCCAGAGATCACAAGGGCCTCTGGGCTTTGGTGGGGCTCGCTGGCACTTACCCTGTCTGTGGGGTGTGCATGTTACCCTACCTGTCCTTTCCAGAGGCTCTGGGTCTTGCTCTGGGAGCCCTTAAACTACACACACAGAAACAGCCTAGGCCATCCCCAGGGACAAAATGCACCTACATCTCCCCAGAGAAGAATAGGTTATGGCAGGCACCCACCTCCACCTTAAGGTGCACTGTGTGCTTTCCAACCCACTCGAGGGGTGTGTGTGGTATCTGTGTTAGGAAGATGATTTAGTCCAGATGATTACAATAATTTAATATGGGACGATCTTTATCCAGTTACCCACTGTGTAATTAAAACACAGCTTTTGAAAAATCAACTCCTGGTACAGTTTCACTGATTTTTCCTAGAGCCAAGAGCAGGGCTGCCACCTGCTCCCAATGCCGCTTTCCCAACTATGAGTGAAGACCATGATATTCAGCATCAAACTGGTCACAGCCAAGGCCCAATTTCAGTCACAAGCTGAGTGACCTTGGGCTTACGTGAAGTTTAATAACCCAGTTTCTTCTACATGTCTATATAAATCATCACAGGCATGTTATAATATTATATGTACTTGGTACTTCTAGGCCTTGGTAAATATTCATATGAAAGTGATCATTGCTGCGGCTGAAACAATAATCACCGTCATTTTATGAAGTGGGATGGAAAAGGTTCGGGGTATATGTGGAAAGCAGAATAACCCACCACTTGGCTGGCACCGGTGCTAGACTCAGTAGATCTTAATGTTGCCCCCCAACCAAAAGAAAACAGTAAGTACATGAGCAAGGGATTTGATGATGGGCTTGATTTAAGCATTTCACAACATCTACATCTATTAAAACATGGCTGTGTGTGTGTGTGTGTGTGTGTGTATGTGTTGGCCTAATAAAGCCACCGGGCAGGGAATGGGGTCTGCATTGCTACAGGCAGAAAGAGGGGTGAGTGAAGATTTTGATTTTAGGGGACACTGCATGCTGCCTCCACTCTGACCTCAACTATCTTCATCCAGCATCTGACACTCATTAACAGAGTGTTTCCCTCATGCCTGGAAGTCCTTGGAGACATCTCTGACAACTCTGGAAAAGTCACCAAGATCACTGGTCCTCGTACCATCTTGCTCAGCATTCGTTGTTCCTATCAAAACCTGAAAAGTAATATTCATCCCTTTTAAAAGGAGGATTAAGAAAAACTAACTCAGAACTGTTAAACTATTCTTAAAACCATTTTTAAATGAACAAGTGATGTGTGACAGTCGACTGTAACACACTGCAGACTGCCAGTGTCACACACTCCCAGGACGTTAGCTATACAGTGTGCCCGAGGTTTTCGTACAACACTCAGCAACAAAACTTCTCCTGGGTCATCTCACCCTGGGTGTTTATTTAAATGTTTTCTAAACATGTCAGAGCTGTAGCTCTGTGTTTTTGTTTTGTTTTGTTTTGTTTTGAACTCAGATTGCACATGTCTGTGTGAAATTCTAGAAGCAAAGTTCACCACAATAGCACTTGCACACTAAGTCAAAAGCAGGTCACATATGTTCAGCGAGTAGTGTCAGCGAGATGTCTGTCTACATTGCTTAAGAACCCATGAATGTTCAACGCTGAAATAAAAATATCTTACTATCCTTCCTTCAAGCTTCCAAAGCAAAGGGTATTCTGCCTCTGCACGGAGAGCTGATGATGTCTGCAGTGTAAATCAGGACTTTCTCAACACTTTACAGAAAGACAATAAAAACAAGATAAAAATTAGATAATTCAAGTAGCTCAGACACCAAAAGTACCTGTCCCACAAATTGAGACTCCTTTTGAATGTGTCTGGGAAGGAGCTGTCCTATTATTGAATAGTGTGACAGCCACTGCCTTCTTTGCTCAGACGCAGCTCATTTAAGTCTAAGGGGTGATGCGCTTCCAGCAAGGCCTAAATGGCAGCACGGCTCTAGACACTGGGGTCCTTGTTCTCACAGGCAGCCTTCTAGAGGTGAGGCACTGCCAACAGGCAACTCACGGATCACGGTGAGAATGCCAGGGTGAGCCATAAGACACAACCAAGGGTGAAAGGCGGAAGGAGCTAGAGGATGGTTATTCTTACCCACTGCTCGCTTGGGGAAAATGTCTGAGAAAGAAAAATTTGGGCAAAGGCCTGAAGGAAGCTAACTAACAAGTGAGCCATGCAGTTTTCTTGGGAGAGATCATGCCCTCCAGAGGGAAGAGCAAGGGCAAGGGCCCTAAGGAAGTAACGTGCCGGCACCCGAGCTGCTCGGAAAACGGCAAGGAGGCCAGCGGTGCAGGCTCCGGTCAGACTAGGGTGGACTTGGAAGCCACTGCAGAATGCAAAGCAGAGGGGTGCAGAGCTGATCTATGTTATTAAAAGCACCCCCAGCCAGATGTGGTGGTGCACGCCTGTAATTCCTGCACTCTGCAAGGCCGAGGCAGGAGGATGGCAAGTTCAATGAAAGCCTGGGTCACTTAGCAACTTAGCGAGATGCTGTGTCAAAACAACAACAAAAAAAATTTTAAATGACTAAGGATGTTGCTTTACAAAGTAAATAAAAAGTGAACCCAGCTGCTGTGCTGGTGACAGTGTAAGGAGCAGAGAGGCAACCAGGATAGCGGTAATCTCAGTAACCCTGTGAAAACACTGATGCAGGGGAGAGCACAAGTGGAAAGATTCTAGATTTATCTTAAACATAGAGTCACTAGGATGGGCTGACAGACAGAGATGAGTGTGAGCGATGGGAAGGGTCAAAGGAGACCCTGCAGGGCCTCAGCAGTGGTCACCCTGAAGTGCATCATTTGGACTTCAAGCTAAAGGCTCCTGGGGGCAGCAAGTACAGGGAGGAGCTTTCTCTGAACTCCCCTTATCTGTCTGGACACAGAGCCTCCAAAGGCTGCTCAATTGTCCTCAACCCTTTTTTTAAAATCTCATCAAACAGGGGGATTAAACTCATATCTCCAAAGAGGGACTGGAGGTTGACACCAAACCAGACTGAATGTCTCAGGTGCTGGTCATTCATCCTTCCCAGGAATCATTTACTCTTCCTGAGTGGCCTGCCCTCTCCCCTCTCCTCTACGAAGAGGGTATATAAGTTCCTAGATCACCTTGGATATGGAGTATTCACTTTTCTTACCCATAAATGCATCATAAACTTGAGTATTTTATTGTTAATCTGCCTGCTGTCAATTTATTTCATAGATTCACCCTCAGAGGATAGAGGGAAAGTTTTCCAACCCCTCCAGTTCCAGCCAAGTAGGTGGAACCCTAGCACTCTGCTACCTTGTCAGGCTGTAGTTGAGAGGCCACGGCCCTGACAAGCCTGGTAGAACAGTAAGATTCCTTACCAGGTCAGTGCCCTGGATCTTCACCCAGAGATTCGGTGAGGCAATGTGGTTAAGAGTCTTTCCTGGTCTTTTTTCCTGCCAAATTCAGATTCACAGGAGAAAAAACGCATGTGAACCAGTCTTTGGGTAGAGAAACTTTGGTGTTGCAGGTGTGTGAGTACTGCTGCTTCTGACCCCTGCCTGCCCAGAAATGGTCACTGTTTCTCCCTCTCTCACGTCAGGTGTCATAAATGGAGACTCATAGACAGGAGCACAAGCAGAGGCCCCTATGGGTCTCTTGTTCCACAGGCAGGTGAACTCCTGGTTCTCACCAGACTGACATCATTTTAGGCCACTTTTGCTGTGGGTCCCCTAGACAAAAGCTGGATATGGTTCTCCTTTTGTCTTGCTTTATGGCCTGAAAGCTCAGTGTTTGGCCAGTGAGAACTGTCACTGTGGTCTCTGCCAGCTCAAGACACAAGTCAGCTTGTGTCAAGCAGATGGTTGAATAGGCAGGGAGCCCAAGACATGAGGTGGCAAGTAACACCCTCTGTTCTCAGGGGGGACAGTCTTAGTAAGAACTGTGAGCCACAAAGGGCTTTTGTCCCTTAAACTTCACTGCTTGGTTAGTGCTAGGAAATGCCTAGCTGAACATCACCAGATGAGTGCGTCTGTAAAGAGCCATCCCACATTGGAGGGGACACTGGAGATGCTGTTTTCCCAAATGTACCCCTGAGCACCTGTAGCAGTAAAGGTCTTTGCTTTCCTAATCTATCTCCAATTGGGGGTCAAGTTTTTGGATCACGGGGGCTTCATCTTGTCCACCCACTTTAGTAATTGCCACTTTCATTACGTGATTTTCTAAACCAGGAAAGTTATTTCCAGATCCTTCTGTGAGACTACTTAGTGGTTTGAGTCACTTCTAGAATAAATAAATTGGTTATATTTTGAAACAATTTTTTAGAGCACTTGTATTCTAAACTTGTCTTATTGGTACCTTTGGGAAGATCATATTGAAAATAGGACATAATAGACTGTAACAGCTGGTTTTAAAGACTCCCTTAGCGACACTGAAAAGCAGAAATCAGATACAGAAAAAAGTTAAAAACAATTTAAGCCAACTCTTTCTTTGCCTTTTTATATTTTCCCTACTCCCCATCTTTGCTCTCCAGAAGATATTTTGGATCTCTGGGATTCCCTCCTCCAAATCCAGCTTCATTTCCTCAGTAAATGTCAAATATCTTCATCTCATGGGAGAAACATTGTAAGAACTGGCTCAAATTAGGCCTCTTGGCTTTGGGGTACTCATTCAATAATGATTCTTTCCCTCCCGTGGATACCTGTAGTTTTCCTGTTAGTTTGAGATTTTTCTTTTTAGTTTTTTTTAATGTATTTGTCTTGAGCCCTGCTTGGTTTGACTTTCTGCTTGTCAAGGGTAGGTGATACCAAGAGTAACCAACCCTCAGGGATGTTGTCTAAATCTTTATTTGTCCTGGTTGTCTTGGGAGTCGCTCTGGCTGGTGGAAGGCTGCATGTTTTTTCTTCCTCTTTGGAGGCATCTCATTCATCTGTATTAGTTTTGATCTGCAGTTACTCGTATGATACACCTTTAGTTGAAAGCTTTGGTCTCATTCAGAGAATGACCACAACTTTTTTAAAGGCCTTCCCTTATAAGCAAACATGGAACTGTAGACACAAGAAAGAAAACAATTAATCAAAATATTTCAAAGAAGAACAGCTATACATCTAGCATGCAGAAATATTCTGATTTCCACCATAGTGGGAAATCTGACTAATATAAAAGAGCAATTTGAAGACACTATAGTTGGATGACTGGTCATCAACTCTTTGATACCATGGAGACTACAACCAAATTCTTTGAGGAATTAAAAATAACTGTCCATGTCTCACAATTTGAATCTTTACAAAAGCTGGAATATGCCTCTGGGAGCAATTCAGAATAGCCGGGCACGGTGACCCATGCCTGTAGGCCCAGCACTGTAAGGGTGAAGTAGGAAGACCACAAGTGTGACCCTACCCTAGGCAACTTAGCAACTTGGCAAAACTGTCTCAAAATAAAACATAAAAACAAAAGTTTAAAAGGGCCAGGGATATAGCTCAGGGGGAAGGATCTGGGTTCAATCTCCATAACAACAACAAAAAGTCTACCTGTCCTTACCAATCTCTAAATTTCACCTGTTTATCTCAAAATACTCACAGAAATTGTAAAATTTAAAAAAAAAAAAGTTTCAACAATGGAAACGGACCTACCTTACACTTAAGAAAAAAGAAGAAAAATATAAATAATGAACATGCAGCCCAAAAGCTTCTTGGTGAAATCTGCTATTCTTTCCCTGTGTCTTTGAGATGTAAATCTTAGACCTCCTTTTACCAGAAAATCATCCCATTTGCAAACTTTAGGGAGATAACTGAGGGAGAAAGGAGGGGAGGAGCGGGGTGGGGAGAAGTGGGATGGAGGAAGTAAAAGGAACTATTTGGAAACTGACAAATCAAACAGTCCTAGAAGATTGGGGTTGTTTGTTTGTTTGTTTGTTTTACTAATAGTAGCAAAATCCTTTGACCACATGAACAAGTAATCTTAATTTATCCCATTTGCAAAAATACACAATTTCTATCTAACTGTCCTTACAAACAAGTTTTATATTGTTGTGTCTGTCTCATGGCTAAAATTTTTATGTTATTTTATTTAGTCTTTTTGAGACAAGGTCTCACTATGCATTTCAGGCTGGCCTTGAGCTCACTTTGTAGCCCAGGCTGGTCTCAAACTTGTAACAATCCTCCTGCCTCGGCCTCCTGAATGCTGGGATTACAGGAGTGCACCCACCACGCCCGGCTCATGGTTAAAATTTTTAAAGGAAAACTGTGAGCTCTTTCTTTGTGTTCATCTGTTTGAGTGGGCTTGTATGTATACATATCTATATATCTGTATCTTCTGTCCATGAAGTATAAAAATACCTTCAAATAATTCAACTCAAATTGGCTTAGAGATAAATGTGTGCTCATGTGAATTAAAACTGCTAGACGCATAGATTCTAACCCAAATACTTCTCAAATTTACATAAGTAGGGTAAATTTTTGGTAAATCAGGTTATTTCAATATTGTTGCTGTCTTCTGGATTATCAGCAAAATATCCATATGTTTAACTGTAGGTTCTTGTTCAGATGATAACTAACACACATTCTATAAAAGATGTTAATAGAAAAATAAGGAGAAAACATGTTGGATATTAATTGAATATATAGATTGCTTCTAAATAAAATGACATATTGGAACATTAATTGGTAAGCATAAATTTTACATTTATCTACTCTTGAATTTTTTTCTAGTATTAAGGATTGAACCTAGCACCTTCACACTGAGCCACAGCCCCAGACCTTACAAATTTTTTTTTTTTTTTTTTGAGGGCCAGGGATTTAGCTCAGTGGTGTAAGTGCCTGCCTGGCAAGCGTGAAGTCATGAATTTGACCCCCAGTACCACACACACACACACACAAAATTTAGATTGTTAATAAACATGAAAAAATTTTTCTGTGAGGAACTATTTATTTCTAGAAATTATGAAATGCATATCTATAAAATGTTGGTGTATGAGAGTTGAAACTTTTTTACTTCCTAGATTTTCACTGGAAATTAGTTACTTAGACCATAAATA
Source organism: Dolichotis patagonum (assembly GCA_004027295.1). NCBI lineage: Eukaryota > Metazoa > Chordata > Mammalia > Rodentia > Caviidae > Dolichotis > Dolichotis patagonum. The sequence goes on from PVJX010004030.1 coordinate 49,047, forward strand.
ATCTTAAAATCCTGATATATAATTAAAAATACTAGAATTTGGCCTTTTCTCCAAAATTACAACATTTTCTTATAATAAAAGGTTTTTTTGGTTATTTTTAAATTTTTATTTCTTTATTTTGAGACAAGGTCTTACCAAGTCACCCAAGCTGGCCTTGAATTTGCAATCTTTTTGCCTCAGCCTTCCAAGTAGCTGTTATTACAGGTGTGTGTCACCACATCTGGCTTTCTTTCACTTTTTGAGTCATTTGTCTAAAAAAAAAAATGTATCTTGCCAAAATAATTTTTTGTGCTTCATGTTGTCTTTTATGATGTCTTTATATTTGGAAAAACAAAAACAAGCAAATGTGAGTCCTTTCCACTAACTATTTTCTACAACTATGTATAAGGTATTTGACCTTAAAGTTTTCAATTTTCACTGGTTAAATCAATGATACACATACCTGTGATCACATTTAATCAAGTATTTTAAACCTTTTTGACATTTTCAACAAATTCACAAAATGAGATTTTTAACTCCTTTTTTAAAGCACTGTATATTTGTGATATATAATGAGTATACACATTGTGGAGAGTTGGTACCTATTCAGCACATAGCACATCTTAGTCCTTTTTATATCCCTTCTCCCTTCCCTCCCCTCTCTCTCCATCCCTAGATCCCCTTCCCAGCTGCAAAGGGTCTCCTCTCTGTTTTTCTATCCAAAATTAAATTCCAAGTTGTCTTTTTGCTCTTGAACTAACTTTACCATTTTCCTGAAAAGTTCAAGTGAAATGTCTCTCACCTTATAAAAGACTTAGTAACTAATTAGGATAATTTGATATGTTAAGTTATACGGGAAGCCTTGCCAAATAATAAGTGGTACTATGCTTTCTTTATATTTATTAATGTTACTGATATGATGACAAAAATATTGAAATGTTACCTGAGATTCCTAGAAATGCAATATGTTCAGTCATAATTTGGTTATGTTAAAATGTATGCCACAAAAATAACCACATTATCCTATCAATTCCTACCTTTAATGAACTGTCACCTGATTTTTAACCATAACCTTTGTAAGTCTTTGCAATCCAATGATTGCTTTGATTCTTCTCTAAAAAGCATTTGCCATCAGCTACAGCTTTTCCTCAAGAACATTCACAGAAAATATCCTGACAAGTACTCTGGAATAATAGTTTCCCATAACTTTGAAATTATTATCATTGGACTTAGTAAGAATTTCCAGAATCCTAAGATGAAACCAAACTCTTAAAATTGCTAACCCAACATCAAGCTGAACATGAATTTATTATAAACTAAACTAATGAAGGATTATATCTTTTTATGACATTTTTGTTTGAAACATTCCTGGTGGTTTTTTATGTTTTGTTTTTCAGATTTAAGGAAACTTGTTTTCTTTTAAATTACCTATAACTTACAGCAATTAAATAAAGTATACTTTTATTAACAGACTCAAAAAATTTACTTTTTCTCCCTATCTGATCTCTCCAGAATTGTGAAACTATAAATGAGTAATCTTGTTTTATGTCCATATATTTATTTACATAACTTCAGTAAGAATCTGTTCTATTTGTATCAACACACAATTGGAAATACCAGTTGTATTACCAAGCTTTGACTGCACTGCCATCTTCTCTGATTTGAGCAACGTTATAGAACTAAAGTTGACTTTACGGAGCAAAGAAAGTCATTTGGAGATAGTATTCTACTGGCCCCATTCCTTGAACACACCATTCACGTGCTTGACTTATGGGTGAATGAGTTTCCTAGCAGGCTCAGGAAACTCAGGATATTTTGGAACCTCAGGAAAAAAAATCACCCAATCTACAGATATTGCAGGCAAAATCTGATGATGAGTCCCTGGTTTGGCTTACTAGCCCTGTAGGCATTTAAAACTCCAATCTGGATTTCAGCAAAGCTGTCTTAAAAACAGTTTCTATGGTCAATTGTTAGTCTTTGTTCCACTTACATAAACAATCAAGTGGAGTTCAGTGAAATTAAACTTATTTTGCAAATAAATGAGTCTTACTTTTTTATCTTTGATAGAAATGCATGTGACTGTAGAGAGAAAAATTACCTTTCAGAAAACAATCATAGTGCACCTGTTATTAAATTCTAGCTTTCTCCAATAAGTTACATGTTTTTAAAAAAACCCTGGCTCATTGTTTTTGAGAGTTTGTTATTTACTTGCAAACTTGTTGGATACTTAATTTTTCTGGTTTCTACCAATATTGGGCCACAAGCCTTCAAATTAACCAATTTCCTCCCCCCTCTCTCTTGGAATTACTATAAGTAAAACTGCTCTTTCTCAAAGCCCTACAAGGGGAAAGTCAGACCATCTGACCCAGACTTCAGAGACACCACAACCTTTAAGCCTGCTTGTATACAAGCTATTGGGAACATTCACTGGGACACCAGATGCAAATGGCAAACCAGGACCTCTTGCCAGATTGCCACTGCTTGCCCTTCACCCCAACTAGTGGCCTTGAGCCCAACATCTAGAAGCCTCCTCAGCTCCTACCCTCCAGCCTCAGAAACTACTTTATGCTCCAAGCCCTTAACATTGACTTCTCTTCTGTTTCCTTAGAAATGTCTCTTACTAAATACCTATCTGCCTGCCCCACATAGCGACCTAACTTTGGTGGGAGTCCACCTGCACAAGACCTCCTAAAATGAGACACCACTACTTAATTGCACGGACCCAGTCCTAAGACTCTTACCACTCAGCTGCTAACCTGATTTTTCTCTCCATAGCCACCAACTCAACTTTTAGAACATAAAACTTCTAGGCAAGTTTCAGGTGGGAAATGGAGGAGTTTTGCAAATGTGACACTTCAGACTTCAAATTAAGGACAGTTGTCAACAGCAAATGCAGGGAGAAGCTTTTTCAAAATGTCCTTTATCTGCCTAAAGACAGAGCCTCCAAAAGAAGCTGCAGTGCCAGGACCTCTTCACTGGGTCTCATTGACCAAGGAAGACTGAACCAGAACTGCAGGGGAGACTAGAAGCTAAATACCGTGGCATGCCCAGCTTTTTTCCTGGGCAGTTTTCCAGGAGCCCATTCATCTTCCCAGAAACCACTTGCTCTTCTTAAGGTTCCCTGCTTCTCTTTTTCCCTTCTCCTATGACGAGGGTATCTAGCTTCTAGATCTCACTGGATATTGAGAAATTTTTCTTTTATGTGATTCCCCAAGCATGGAATAAGTTAGAATATCTTTTCTCCCATGAATCTGCCTCCCATCGGTGTACTTTGTGCCCCCAGAAGGTAAAGAGGTTTTTCATCCTCTGTAACTCCAAGGTTTGGCACACTGTGAAGGTGGAGCTGTCTTTTATGAGCTGTAGAAGACTATAGGGTAAATAATTTTGGTAAAGATGGTAGGGAAAGATCTGAGAGTTTAGTTTTGATATTTATTAGACATTGACCCACAGTGGCAGAACCACTTGGGGAGAAATCTGGTAGATTCTGAGATGTAATGGCAGCTTCAGAAATTCTGTTCCCTCTCCTATACTTTCTGTGAAAGAGGAGGCCCAGCCGTGATCTGAGAGTATGGAAGACATGATGTGTTGGAGGTCTGAGGAAAGAAAGAGTGGCTGGTCTTCCAGAGCAATGGTGGGCGTCTGGACAAGAGAAAGAATGTAACTGTCAGTGCTTTGGAGAAGTCCCAGGAAGGGCAGTGAGAATGGTTTCGTTGATGAGCATCTTGCCTGGAAACAAGATAAGACTCAGAGATGGACAGACACTGGGAGGCCTCTAGGAGGACAGTAGCTACATTACCCAACTTGGTCAGCTCAGTTTTGTGGTTTGATTTGTTGGTTGATGTTATCCATTGCAGTATCTCCACTTCTGACTACGTGGCTGTTTAGGAGTATTTCACACCTATCAGTGAAAGGTGCCTTTGCTTTTTACAGGGGCCAGCACACTACTCAAAGCAAACAAAATTTGCCCAGTTCCCTGGTTTTATAAATAAAAAAAACTTTATTTACTGTCTAACACTCCCATATTGTCTGTGGCTGCTTTTGCACTATAACGGTACAGTTAGTAAATGCAACAGAAACTCTATAAGCCACAAAACTTAAGCTATTTACTCTCTGGTCCTTTCCAGAAAAGGTGTAGAGACCTCTGTGTTAGAGCAGTGGTTCTCCAACTTTAGGACACAGAGGAATCACCCCCATGAACTCAATAAAGATAGATTGCTGGGCCCTACTCCCAGACTTTCTGATTAAAGAGGTCTGGGGTGGGGTCCAATTCTACATTTCTTAATGAATTCCTTGGGTGATCTGACACTGCTGGCCCAGGGACCACACTTTGAGAACCACTGATTTTGGAAAGCCCTGAATGTGCCAACCCTGGCCGATTGTGCTCACGTTATCAGGGTCTACTCCTGCTCTTTGTAAACTTGAGCTTTCTCATTCTAATTTTAGGTTTAAATACAGAAACATATATAAGACATACAAGACTCTAAAAAGGCAAGTGATGAGCCAAGACGAAAAGGGAACATAAACCTCATATCATTCCTAAGTCTCTTGATAGCCAGCGTTTCTCACAGGTGGCTGCGCTGAGTTCACTTCTGAGCAGCTGGAGAAAGGAACTCTTACTTCTTTGTTTCAGAAAAGCATCAGGGGCTCCAAACTCAGCAAAGTCAGATCCACACACGTTTCCCACCATTGTCCCAACACTTGCATAACTGATGCTACCCCTACAAGTACGTTCGGGCCTTTTGATACTCAGATACTCCCGTGTGGCCAGGTTTAGGAAGGAAGGAAGGAAGGAAGGAAGGAAGGAAGGAAGGAAGAAAGGAAGGAAGGAAGGAAGGAAGGAAGGAAGGAAGGAAGAAAGGAAGGAAGAAAGGAAGAAAAAGAAAGAAAGAAAGAAAAAAGAAAGAAAGAAAGAAAGAAAGAAAGAAAGAAAGAAAGAAAGAAAGAAAACCCAGAATGACTGGTTAATTTAAATTTCCAGCAAGCAATAAATATATTTTTATCATATGTGTATCCCATGAGCAACTTGGGGTACACTTACACTAAAAAAATGTATTGTTTATCTGAAATTTAAATTTAACTAGATGCCCCATATTTTATCTGGCAGCCCTAACTTTAAGGATTCCCAAAGCATCCAATTATATTTTGCTTTATTTGATCTTTCTAGGAAGCTAGCAAGAGCACAAAATTCATATGGATAAGCACACAGAACATTATGTATGGATGGAAATCCACTGTGCTTCTGTCTGCTGGGGGTACCTACAGTCTAATAGAAAGGAAAGAGATGCAGAAATGATTTTTGTTATCCATCAAGCCAACTCTGCCGGTAGAATTGCACAATCAAGATGCCGGAGGTTTCAAAGCCCCGCAGAGTTGTGCGCCCTACATAGACAGCCTTCGGCTCTCCTCTGGGACTTTTTACACTTCTTCCTTATTGTCAAAGTATTCGTCATCTGTGCCTCCACATGCCAGACCCCAACCACCCCTCCTTCAATCTTCTAATTTGACGCTTCCAATTTTCCAATGAATTGAGAGCAACAGGCTTTTTCAAACTGAATTTAAACTACAAACGAACAGGCCTGGATATTTCCTAGTGAAAGAAGTAAAATCTTGGCTATTTTCCTGAAGCAGAGAGTGGTCAGACACAATGAGCACACAGACAAACTGCACAAGGCAGGATGATGACCACAGGAGGAAGAGAACGAGGCTCTTCCACCACGAGGCCTTGCCTTCCTCGCAAGCAAGTGTGATGGCTTGAGCTCCAGAAACCATCTTTTGACCTTGAGAAACAAGCCACAGTCTATGATGATAGCACGGAAAGATAGAAGAACCCAGGTCCCTGATGATTTTGGTGGAGCCACCTTACCAGCCGTGGGCTGTTGACATCTGGAATGCCTTTATGTGAATTATGTATAATTATGCCTCAACCATGGTTGAGTATCTGTTAATGGCAGCCAGAGAACATTTCTAAATGCCACAGGCTCGGGGTATATTAAAATATAAAGAAACACCACAACAAGGGTACCAAAATTGTGGTAAATGTTAAATACACACACTTGACAAATGAATGTTTTTTTCCATACACAAAAATAAATTCAATATAATTGTGTTATTTACTTCTTTCGACCCTGAACATGGTGACTGTATACGTGGACCTTATTTGGAAATCTAAAACATTTAAATAGAAATGCAAGATGAAACCACAATGAGCTTACCTATTAAAATACTAAAAATAAATACAAATAAATTTTAAAAAAATAATGACAATATCCAAAGCCAGCAAGGATTCAGAACAGCTAGCGCCTTCATCATGCATTGACGGTGTAGACCCAAAAATGGTACAGTGGCTCTGGAAAACAGTACAGCAGTGTCTTTTCACACAGTTAGACGTAACACTTGGTATATGGCCCTGCAATCCAACTCCAGATACTGACTCAAGGGAAATTAAAACTTGAGTTCATGCAACACCTGTACATGAATGTTTCTAACAGTTTTATTCATATTCATCAAAAATTAGACCCAAGTTGGGTGTGGTGACTCATTCCTGTAATCCCAGCATTCTGGGAGGCTGAGGCAGGAGGACTGTAAATTCAAGCCCAGCCTGAGCAACTTAGCAACTTAGCAGGACTGTCTCAAAATAAAAAAGGGCTGAGGATATAGCTCAGTTGAACAGCCCTGGATTCAATCCCCAGCGCCAATTTCCCCACAAAATGGAAATGGCCCTTTCCTTCCTTTTGATTTTAGGACATGAATAGCATTGATTGAAACTCTTTCATAAGTGTTGGTTGTATTTGTCAGGTACCTTCATTGTAACTAGTGTAATGTTTATGAATATCTGTATCTTACAGCTTTCCTAAATGTCTAGTTGATATTCAAAAACCTATTTCTGTGTTTTGAAGGATGGAGAAAAAAAACACTTTTTTGACAACTTGAGAAAGGCGTATTCATTCCAGATCTAACATGTGTGGGAAAATACTGTTTCAAGGAAAATCTTGATAATTTACTTTAACAAGTAATCATTAGTTTATCAAAACTAACTTATACAGACTAATAAATCTTTGCCACAGTATTGTTTTCTAACTTCTTACTATTGTGCATTGTATGCTTTTTCAGGTGGGTTATTTACTTTTTGTTTGTTTGTTTGTTTGTGGTACCAGGGATCAAACTCATGAGCTCACACTTGTCAGACAGGTACTTATGCCACTGGCTGGTTATTTACTTTAATCTCTGCTATTTTAAGCTCTTTTAAGTAACTGATCTTGCAAAGCTGGTCACTATGACACTCTTCAGTGAGATTCTGATATTAATTTCTTGGAACTTTATTCTCTATGTATAATTGCAAATGACGAACATTTTGGGGGGCCATTTAAAAATTGGAAATGACCCAAATGTTCTTCAAAGGGTGAATACACCAGCCACAATATTTTTATAACATAGTCTATTACTTAGCAAGAAAAAGGAACAAACTATTGATGTACGCAACAGGGATGAATCTCAAATGCAATACAACACAATCTAATTCCACTTATGTGGCATTCTTCTGTAGAAGGTAAAACCACAGAGAAAGAAACAGACAACAGGTTGTCAGGGAATGAATCGGTTAACTACAAAGAGCAACACAAAAGAATTGGGCTGCGGGGAGCAATGATGGAAGCGCTCTGTATACAGATTGCGGTAGTTACACAACCTAGTGTGTTTGTCAAAACTCATAGATCTAGGAGCTGGGGATGTAGCTTAGTGGTAAAGTGCTCGCCAAACATGTCTGAGGCCCTGGGTTCAATTGCAAGCACCACACACACACACAATTTAAATGAGTGGGCTTTTCAGAAAATAGGGCTGAGCGTGTACCGTCCACCTCTACTTCCAGGCACTGCCTAGATGCCACTCAAAAATCTCATATAGTGGTAAGCAGAGAGGATTCTCCATCCAAACCCTGCACACATTTAATACCAGCCACTGACTGGCACTCCTAAAATGCAGAACAATAGCTATATTGTATGCAGCTCCATAACGGCCACTGCATAAACATTAGCAACAAGTTCCATGGTGACTCCCTGCTACTGGCCTTTGCAGCTGCCCAACTCCCAGGACTTGAGGATGTGCCCAGGGTAACATGGAGTCTGGATACTGTTCAATGTGTCAGTCTCAAATCTATAGCTCCTAACAGTCTCAGGCCTTGGAAACTCCCTGGTGGTAATGCACTGCCCAGACCCACTCCCTGCAAAGCACCCCCTTCAGGCTACCCTTGATGACTTCCCAGGGAACAGTGTATCCTAAAGTTTTGAATGTCCAGGGTTAATCCCTAAGAGTCAGACCATGGAAAATCCATCTGCTCAGGAGGGATTCTGACCAGGGGCACATTTGACTTGACACCTCCTGGGCACAAACACAGTCTGTCTCTTCTGACCTTATGCAGCTGCTAAGCCTGGTTTATTAAAAATGGAGTATCCAAAGCTTATTGCAATAGGGGCATTTTTGTCAACCAAAAAAAAAAAAAAAAACAACCCTTCAAACATAAATCATTTAAGCCACCCTCCACATTAGCTGGCATGAAATAAACAGAGCCTGTCTTGTAGGCAAAAACTGCCAGAGTGGCTTTGCCAACTCAGACCTCCTGACTCGCCATCAACTACTAGGTGCTCCAAACAGAGTAACAATCTGCACAAAAAGGTTCCTCCCAACTGTTTTTTCCAACTCACCTGTGCAGGCACCTTGAATCCTGGTGTAATGTGCTAGTAAAGCCACGTGATACAACTGGAAAATACAAGGACTTTGTAACTAGCCTTGGATTCAAGGACCTTGAACATTTTTTTTGAATTCTCTGAACCTTGGTTTGTTCATTCATAGGTGAGAATAATAACCTTTGCAAGACTACTGAAATAATGTGAGAATCTATGTAAAGTACATAACACAGAACTTGATTCATAGGACATCTCATCACATTAAGTATTTTCTCCCCTAATTTCCTATACTTGGCAGTTGCTCCATATAAACCTAAAACCATAAGCTCACACAAAAAGCAGGGGTATATGATCAGTCCCCTAGGTTAGTAACATGCTTCAAAGGAATGGATGATATGTGAACAGAGAAAATGAAAATCAGTCTCCAACAGTGTCTTCTTGACTAATTATCCAGGAACTCCTCTCATCGAAAGCATTAAGCCCAGAAACCTCTGCTCTACTTTCCCATCTTCACTCACAACACCCAGTTAGAATTGTATGCACCCCAAAGAACAATGAAAAACAAATTAAATGGCCAATGTCCATAAAAATACAGACGTTTTAAAGTGTTCCAGTGGCTCCTACCTCCTGGGGTGCCCTTGGAAAATGCCCTGCTATTTTCGGGAAACTCTTCACACAGCATTCACTTAAAATCCAAGATCATTTCCCAATGGAAAATAACTTTTCTCCAAAACATGAAACTGAACATTCACTCGAGATATAGTCACAGTTCTGAAAATCCTTGCCAGAAGCCATGCTCTGAGCTATGAACTGCCTCCTGCCCTGGCCAAACTTTCCGCCTAAATACCTCAGCGGCAATCTCACAGGTAGCACTGGATCCTCTCCACCTGTAAAATCAGAGTGCAGTCCCTCAGAGGAAACGCATTTGCTTAAAGGTTACCACAAACAGGGAAGGGCTCAGTCAAGTTCCCGCTCTCAGACACAGTGTGCTCCACATTCAGATGTCAAATCGCTGTTTCACACACCAAGGTAAAATCACATAGCATGCGGTGTAAACATTCACTGTGATTCAGGGGCACTGGAAACACATATTTATGATAAGAGGCTGGTTGGTATGATTCACAACAGATAATTATTCAGCACTTAATACAATGGAGGACTGAGATTTAAAAGTCACTCTTTTGAGTTCTTTTGCGGTACTTGGAAATATGGGCCTCCTGTCCCCAAGAGGTCTCTCTGGCCTAGTGGGCCAAGAGATAAACGGACAGTGAACAAGCCAGCTGTCACCATAGAGGGCTTCAGCAGAGAGGCACAAAGCACTGGGCAGCCATGCAGGAAGAAAGGGAGGAGATTTCAAAAGAAGAATTGAGAGAGTAAAATTCTCCCAAATAAGTTTCCCAAGCACACATGTATGTTTGCTTGAACACACACACACACACACACACACACACACACACACACACACATACCTTGATACTTCTGGTTAAAAGAGGGAAAACAATCAAAACAACAACAGAGAAACAACTGCCCTGTACTATTTTAAGCCCAGCATTCACCAAATTCTAATTGTACCTGGGGAGGTCACCACAATAAGCCAGAACTGCCTCTTCCTCCAGCCTCCAACACTAACAGGAAGAACTGTCCGAGGGCACCGGAAGGCCAGCCCAGCACCCGCAGAACCCAAGGCACCATCAGAATGAGAGACATGTCCAAGATATACACATTTTTCAAAAAACAAAAACACAGGCCACAGGCCAGATGAGAACACAGAGTATGCTGAGGCCCAGGCCTGGCTGGCAGATCCTCCCGCGTCTAGCCATGTCCCTTCCTTTCCTTTGTCTAAACATAGCCTGTCTGTGGCCAGAGACTATCCGCGTTCCCAGAGCTCTCTAGAGCAGCAGCCTATGACAGCGCGCTGTGACCCCAGTAAAGCTGCGAAGCATCAGGAAAGGGACTGCCCTGGGCTCCCCTACCTGGAGACAGATGCTGTTGACCAAATATGCAGATTCACTGGCTGCTTTGTTTTTACTGATTCTGTTTGTTCACACAAGAAATGTGTGTTCCTTTTCACCAAGGCAAATGAAAATTTCCATCATACACCCACCCACAAAAACCATTAATGCTTTGGTGTATTCTTTCCCTGCATATTTGTCATTTACAAATTAGGATTCTGCAATATAATGCAGCCTTTATGAACTTTTCCATGTCAAAAATACAACCCATTTTTATAGAGTTCATGCCATAAATAACACATTCACCTACCACTATGGCCTGAATGTTTCTTCTGTCCCTCCAAAATTCATACATTGAAACTCCTACCTGCAAGGTGATGGTATTAGAAGGTAGAATATTTGGGCAGTGAGTAGGTCATGGGGGTAGCACCCTCCTGAGTGGGAATTAAGGCCCTTAAAAAAGAAGCCCTCACACCTTCTGCCGCAGGAGGTTAGAGTGAAAAGATGGCTATCCTGCGCAACAAGGACCTTGACAGATACGAAATTGCTAGTATTTTGATGTTGGGTTTCCCAGTCTCCAGAATGATGGAAACAAAGTTCTCTTGTTTATAAGCAATCTATTCTATGGTATTTTGTTACAACCACCCAAAAGTTCTAAGGTACCCACTCCACTTAGGTTCATTCATTCTTAACCACTTGACAGTTCACTGCAAGCATCACCCAGGCAGCGGGTTTGCATACGTACCACCAGCAGGTGTCATTTCAACCAGGTAATTCTTGTACTGATTAAAGTTGATAAAATTGTCATTTTTATACTTCCTGTTATATTGTCTTATAAAAATTAATGAAAAAATATGCAATTTTTGGTCATCTTGTAATTAAATAATTGAACTGGTAAGTGGTTAATTTTCTTTTATTTTCAGTTTTATCCACCCCTATTTTTCTAAATGTTACTAAATGAGAAGGACACTGCCCTTAGAGGCAAAAATAAATAAATAAATAAATAAATAAATAAATAAAAACATAAAAACAGTAGTCACCTTAAATTCTGGGCCCTTGCCTTTGTCTTCTATATCCTTGGTTAATTATAAGGTCGAACAGATTTTGAAAGTCTGCTCTCTTTCTTGTAGCTCCACAGAGAGACATAGGACAAAGGGGTAGAAGCTTCATCAACGCAGAAAGACATTTTATAGAAAGACTAATCACTTGTAGGTAAGCAAGAAAATAAGCACTAAGAATACAAGAGAAATAATTTCTTTATCAGAGTAGAGGCAAAGATATGATACTGAGACTCTTTCATCAGTAAACAGTAAAGTTAACTAATTGTCGCCGTCAAGGCAATCATACCATTCCTCAATGATATGACAGTAAATGGAGCCATACTACTTCCTGTGATTCTCACCCCTGGACTCTGAAGCACAACTGGCTCAAAAAGCCTCTCCTTGCTTGGCATGGTGGCACACACCTGCAATCCCAGCACATGGGAGTCTGAGGCGGGAGGATTGTTGCAAGTTCAAGACCAGCCTGGGCTACAAAGTGAGCTCAAGGACAGTCCAAACTACATAGCAAGACCCTGTCTCAAATGACAGAAAAAAAAAAGCTTCTCATCAAAGCCACCAGAAACGTAAGCAATTGTGGCTTCCAATCTCAGAAGTGACTTTCTCTACCACCTATTACATCTTTTTCCCTCTTCAAAAGAGGTGGTTCAGGACCATTTCTTCATAAATATACTTGTTTTTCTCTAATTCCTCTTATTTCCTTCAGGACATTCCCCCCAGTAATTAATATTTCTTTGTATATCTTCAACCCCAATCTCTTCTCAGTCTCTTTCTCTACCACCTTTTTTTAAAAAAATTTCTTTGATCATCACCACCATTTAATTCCCTCCATTTCTGTCCAAAGCTTCATGACCAAGCTCATTGAAGTAGACTGTCTCCTCTTTGTCCTTTCCGGAAATAAGACTTTAGCCTTCACAATGCCCTTGAAAGTGCTTCTGTTGACACTACTAATGGTTTCCTGGTAGTCAAATCCAATAGTTAGCTGTCTTGACTTAGCTTCAAGATTTCCTTAGCTTCTACCTTCTCTTGGGTCTTCCTTTTCCTCTTTATTTGTGCACCAAATTTTGAAGCAATGCTCACAAATTCTATAGTCAGGGATTCAGTATGCACATAGAGGGGCTGATGGTTCTGCTCCACAGAGGACTCAAAGACTGGGGATGAATTTACATCTGGCAGTGGCAATCTCCTCTGGTGTCTCACTCATACTTGGCAGTTGATGCTGGAAGTCACTGGAATCTCAGCTGGGGCTACTGGCCAGAACACATTCACATAGCTTCTCCCTGTGGTCTGAGTTCTTCAAACAATGATAACCTCATATTTTTGCAAGGCTCAGGGCTCCAAAGGTAAATACTCTAGAAGAACCAGTGAAAGCAGTATTCATTCTTTCTATTACCCACACCGAAAAGTCACAGAATCACCTCCACCAGATCCCTCAGCCAGCATCCACTGCTACCATCATGAACTTCTTGCCATCTCTAGAATATACTGTTCTTCCTCATACTCCATATCTTTGTAAATACTGTTATTTTTGCTGGAAATTCCTCTCCAACCTCTACCTTAGAAACTCCTACTCAGCGTCAAGTGGCTACATCAAGTATGGCTGCCTTGACTCTACTTTGTGACAAACATAGCCACTCTTCCTGCCTGTTTGTGTTGCTGTGGCATCCATTCCTAACACTGTCACATTTCTGTTACACACCGAATGGTTGCTAATATTATTATCACCCTTCTGGTCACCATCACTATACAAATCTGTATATGAAAAAAATAGATATGCTATTAGGAAAGACCCTCTTCATCAGGGATAACACATTACAAAGCAAACAGGACATGATTTCTTCTAGAATTAAAAAGGTGATATAGTGGGTGGTGTGATGTTCTCCCTCCTTCAAGAGGAACACTGTTAATGAGTCACTGCTAAATCTGACCTATTACGACTTATATCTAGATGGCTCCCCAAGAAGCCAGGCACTGATAGGTGGGACTATTGGCTGGATCGTGGGTGTGTGATACTAGATTTGGCCGCTTACTGGTTTAGCATAGTTCTCAGTATGAATAATTGGAAGGCCCACCCTGGGTGTGGGCAGCATTAACTAAAAGCTTGTAGCCTGAATGGAATAAAAGGGAAAGGGAGGTTTGCTGCTTCACCACTTCCTGCCTGTCCTGCCATGGACTATATCTCCTCTGCCCTGCCCCTCTGTGATGCCACCCTGCTTTGGAACCAGCCAGTTATGGACTGAAACCTCTAAAAACTGTATGCTGAATTAAAACTTGCCTCCTTTAACTTGTAGTGCTAGGTATTTTGTTCCAGTAATGAGAAAATAACTAAAACAGCTATCAACACATGCGGAATAGGCACATTCCTAAGCCTTACCTCATTTAGGTCAACATAACCCCATGAATATAGTATTACCTCTCGTTTTTGCATAGGAGAAAAACTGAGTCTCAATATACCAGGCTGTATGCCAGGTCCTCTACTAGTGGGTGGCAGAGCCAGGCTTTCAGGGCTCATACTATTTCACTGCTTTCTCTGCCTTCTCAACTAACTGATGTTTCACCTCTCCTTGGCACTTTTCAGGACAAATAAGGAACCCCAGAAGTCACCTGCATGAGGTGAGAGTCTAGCAAAGGATCTACCAATGAAACAGAGGAAGGACAAGTGTTAAATCCGTAAGTGAACAACAATGAAGGAATCGCTGAATGACCTCTTCCTGAAGTGCATGCTAGAAAAACCCATAGCTTTTCTGGAAATAGGGGCATTATCATTCAGATAAGTTACACAATCAATAGTAAAAAATGAATTTCACCAACAAGAAAACTCACATATATAAATATATATACACTTGACACATTAGACTCTATATCAAGGCAGCTGGTTTCACCTGGAGGTGGGAAGGCCTGCAAAAATACATTTCTTGTAATGTTTAGTTTATTATGTAAGTTTATCAGTTGGAACTCTGTTGCAAAGTACAGAAAATAAAACCAAACTGACATAAATCAAAAAACGGGAATGATACTACTTATTTATTCATGTTTAACAAGCCACTCCAGAATGTAGATGCTTAAAATGACAACTCTGATTCTGAGGGCTGGCTGGACAGTTCATCAGCTGGTCCCACCTGGCCTCACCATGGCAGCTGCACTCAGATGGATGGTCAAAAAGGCCGGAAGTCCAAGATGGCCCCACGGATGTATGAGTAACAACTAGAGAACTGCAATTCGCCTCCACATGACCTCTCCTCCTCCTGCATTTTAGGCTGACTTTCTTATATGGTACCCTGATGGCAGAGATCCAAGAGGATGAAGGCAGAAGCTGAAAGACCCCTCACGGCCTGGTTTCCATCACTCACACAATGTGACACTCACCACCTGCTGCAAGTCAAAGCAAGTCACAAGGCTCACTCAGATTCAGAGGTGATAAAATAGACACAGCCTCTTAATAAAAAGAGCCAAAATTTCATTAAATATTTTTATATTTCATAGGAAATTATTTGCTCATACAAGTGGGCAATTCAGGGGAGCTTAAAGCAAAACTGCACACAGGTGCTCCTAATATATTATCAGGAACATCATTCTTTTCTTGGCTTTGTTTTGCTGTGTTGGTTTTATTCCAAGGAACAACTTCTCTTCATAGTGACAAAATAATGACCAGCCATTCCAGGCCTGTCTCTTGAGAGGTGTACCAACCTTATAGTGGCTTCCTCTTTCCTAATGGTTCCAAAGAAAAGTACTAAAACTAAGTCCATGGGCCCAGCTTAGGTTTCATGACCATCCCTGACTCACAGGAGAGCATATGATAATGACTGAACCTAGATCATGCACTCACCCTGAAATTGGGAAGTAGAATCAATCCACTTACAGGTACTAAGAGAGGGGAATACCCTAAAGAAAAGTAGAGTATCTCCAGAAAAGAAATAATAGATGCTGCACACAGCAAAACAACAGATGTTTCCTACAATAGGCTTCTCAAGATAGTGACAGGGGGCTAAAACACCACCACAGAATGCAACAAATTTCTCTCTCCCAATGCATCATGCAACTCTGCCAGCTGACAAGTCCCAGTTACCCAGCAGGGTAGCGTGTGCACCACTGAATAGCTTGTTATGGATTTAAAAACAAAGATCTAAAACAAAGCCTTTTTCAACATGCACTTGCACAATTATTCAGTCTGGCAAAAGATGTCTTTTCTCAGACATTTGTCAAACTGCTCCTTTTCGAGATGCCCCACCCTAATAAGAATCAGAATGCTTTGTCTTTTAATTTAGTGGTTGTACTGGATCAGATGCAAACACAACTTCCCCCTTGCCTCCCACAGTTCTCTCACAGGATAACTCATAAAATCTTGAAAGTAAACGGGCCAAAACTCTTAAAGGTTGAGGAAATACAGTGAAGATCTGGGCCATTAGTAATTCCCAGACCGCCTAGATGGTTGCATCCCCAAGAATATTTACAGCATAGCCTGCAGGAATTAGGCAAAACAAGTAAGTGAATGAATGAGTCATAACAAGTGAGTGAATGAATGAGTTGCAGAATGAATAAATGAATGAGGGAATTAACTAAAATGCTTCTCATAATTCGAGCTGCATTTTAGCTCCAAAGCCTTTGGATTGTGAGCAGAATTTGTCAGTGGAGTGAACTGACCTCAGCTATCCAACCAGTTCCTTTGGAACCTCTTAAACCATTACTGATTTATTCCATAGCACTTCTCTTTGGATCTGGGTCTGCTGTCTTTTGGATGTTGAATGTCTCTCAAAGGCATCTGTGTGAAAGGCTTGGTCTCCAGCATAGCACTACTGGGAAGTGGTGGAACCTTTAGTGGGGTTAGGTCATTGGGGGCTCTGGAAGAGGATGCAGGACACTGACTCTTCCTTTCCTTTTCCTCTTTCACTTCCTGGCCTAGAAGTGGGCAGTCTGTTCTGACAAACGCTCTCCATCATTGCTATCCAACACCCTTCCAGGTACTCAGAGTAAATAGGTCCACCTGATCATGGACTGGGACCTCTAAAACCATGAGCCAAAAATCAATCTTTTGTTTTCATAAATTAATTATTTCATGTACTTTGTTATAATGATGGAAAGCTGACTAATATAGGGCCATAATCCCAGTAGACGTGACCTCAAATGCCAGAACCTCAAATCTTGCAAGTCTAAAAGATAAAGACCCCTAATGTCTAAAATCCTGTTTAACACAGCAAAATGGTCACTAATACCACATATATTTGCAGTAATAAATGCTCAGGTATACAAACACTGTCACACAAGTGTAACAGGAGCATATTTATGAAAAGTAGGTCAGAAAATGAAATGTATAAACACACATCACTATGCTTGGTAACTGGTCACACCAGATCTTATAACTCAGGTTATTTGAGATACTGTGACAAACAACCGAAGTCTTTGGATGAGATTAATAAAAAGCCACATAATAGGTCACTACCACATACGCAGTTGCCCACAAAGCTAAGCCTGTGAGAAAATCTCTTTCACAAATGCACAGGTGCAGAAGGGGCATCTTCCATTTATGGAGGGAACCACAGAACCAGTGAAGATGATGGTGTAAGACTCAGTGCTGGGCCAAACGCATGAGGACACAGGGTCAGTGGTCCAAGTCCTTTAGCGCAAAGGCCAGGAGCCTGGAGCTCTGATGTCTGAGGCAGAAGAAGCAAACTATCCCAGCTCACAGAGAGAGCCCAGTTCACCTTCTGTGTATGTTCTCTCCAGCCTGTCCAACTAGTGGTGCCTGGATCTGCCCTACCTAATCCAGTCACACCCACACACAAATCTCCTCATGAACACACCCAAAATGATGCTTTCCCACTTTTCCTGGAATTCATTATGCCTAACATGGTGCAATCACTAACCCACGCACAACCAAAAATGCACTGACCCCTCCGCAACAAGTCAGCTTTCCACGACTTCTCTGTAGTCTTTTTCCCCCAGTGGGAATTGTTTATCATAATACCGAATTTTGAGTTTTTACTACTCGGGACTTTAATCTTTCAGGGCTGTCATTTTCCAGATTTTAGACCTTAGGGATTTGGATCTCATGGAATTTCAACATTTGGGACTCTGTGTTGGGACTGTGTCTTTGGGGATTATGATCAGCCACTGCTTCTCTTCGTTTTCCTGGACATCTCTTGAGTACACAGCAAGGGGTTTAGAAAAAGTCTCATTTTATGGGCCAAGGATTTAGCTCAGCAGCATAAGCTCCTGCCTTGCAAGTGCAAGGTCGTGAGTTCGATCCCTGGTACAAAAAAAAAAAAAAAAAGAAAGAAAGAAAGAAAGAAAGAAAGAGTCTCATTTTAAATTTCTTTACATGGTATCGTGGTTGCAGGTGGCCCTCTGGACTTGGTCTTCTACAGAACTGGACATCATGCTTTTAGAACTCCGGCCAAGATTCCCAACTACATATCAGTGTAGGGAAAACTCTAATCCCTGACCAAGATGCCCCTCTACCCTCTGACATGTAACATCTGGGAGGACAGAGGGCAGATATTTCCAGAGGCTCTTTTCTTCCCTGGGAAGTTTGTCTTGGTACAAGTAGCTACTGGCAAGATTAAAGTAAACTTGGAGTTGTTCATGTTCTTTAAAATCATAGTCACACAGGCCATGGGTTCCAGTTCTTACCTGGTAGATTTTATTCCCTTCTACAGTTTTATTCTAAAGAACTAGTCTTAAACAGAGTGTGTCCAAGAATTACCTGTGGGACTTATAGAACTGTAGTTTCTTAGATCCTTCAGAATCTCAGTAAGCAAGATTATACTTCAGGAAATAGACATTTTTGAGAAACATCTGTCTACAAGATGTAACAAAACTCATACCTCTGCTTTGGCTCCTTGCCTCCTTGGAGAAGAGGGCAAGATTTTGCTATTGGTATCTGGTTATAGGCTGGCATGACTAAGGATTCTATGCGAGACCAGGCCATGGGGTGTACAGATATGAGCTAATCAGTAGTGGTGATCACAAGAACAAGGAAGTGCCTTGCTTTGGTTCGGGGGAATACCCGGTTACAGTGTTTTTCATAATTAACACAAAAAGCCTCTGAGGGCTGGGGATAGGCAAGAACATGTTTGTTTTGACATTTCCATCACATTAGTAAGTTATGAGTAAATACCCTGCTAGCCAAGGCAAGAAATCTCAGGTCAACAAACCACCCTATATCTGAGTTTCTTCCATCTGTAAAATGGGGACAGTAATAATGTCTCTTCATAAGGTTATCACAAGAACATAATGAGTTAGGCCTGGCATGATGAGGTAGGAAGATCACTGCAAATTCAAGGCCAGCCTGGGATACATAGTGAGTTCTAGGTCAGCTGGAATTGCACAGCAAGACTCTGTCTTAAAAGAAAACAAAACAAAATAAAGCAACAACAGCGATAAAAAGAATATAATGTGTTAGTATGTGTAAAGGACTCGGAAGAGTATCTGGAATACAGTAAGGGCCATGTAAGCCAGGCATGGTGACACACACCTTAATACCAGAAATCAGGAGGTGGAAACAGGAGGATCACTTTAACTTCAAGCCCAGCCTGGGGTACATTGTAAGCATTGTCTGTCACTTACAGGGACTGTCTCATTCCTATTTTGTTTGTCCTTCCCCAGGGCCTGGAACACCAGCCAGCACATAATATTAACTCCATAAATGTTCATAGAATTCATTGATTCAAATAAAGAAAACACAATTTTTGGCAATTTTTGCCAAGTTCTTTGCTAGGTGTTTGATGTAGACAAATACATGGATCACAGTCCCTAAATGCCATCATATCCCATAAAGACTAGGTAGCTAGCTGCCTGCTTCTGCTGGTTGCTATGTGGTGCAGTTGGTCCTCTCTCTGCACACTGGAAACCTCCGCAAAGCACAGCCATCTGAACAGTAACTGGGAAACAGTTGCTGTGATCCATTACTGAGCATACTCTGTGTTTGGAATGAGTAGAAGTAGATGCAGTGAGCATGTAGGGATCCAAGAAGTCTCCATTAACAGCAAAGAAAAAGCTAGATAAACTGGAAATTATCAGCTCTTCTTAGATCCATGAGAGAAGTGAGATGTCAGGGCAAACCACTGCCCCCAAAATGAGAGAGCTAGCAGACAGATATCGGAGTCACAGTCTCCAAGAGCAGAAACCACCACAGGAACCAATGTGGGAGGAAAGGCTAATCTAGTACCTAAACATAACATTTTAAGTAGGAACACTGCTGGAGGCTCAGTACACTTTGATGAGTTTCATCTCAAGGAGCCCTACTAGATTCTCACAGTGAGTATCAGTGAAAAATCCCCTTGTGTTTCCAACAAGCGTAGGGGAAAGTACTCCTGAAATATGCAGGAACATTTTGTTCTTCTTAACAAGGCCTGCCCTCAAGAGAAACTACTTCACTACAGTCTAACTTCCTGAAGTTTTTATCAAAACTTCGCCTATCTGGGTGAAGGGAAATAACCAACTCCTGCCTACTCTAATGATCCTGTCCAACCAAAGGAGAGGAAACAATGACAAGTGCTCATGAAATCCACAGTCGCAGGGGACAGATTCACCAAAAGACTGAGACATAATCATAGAACTGTCTCCTCTCCTTCTATACGTTACTCACATTACTAAATTCCTATTCACTGTAAGACAGTTTGCCCAATATATCATGGCTGTCTTTCAACAAAAAATTAGAAGGCATACTAAAAGCCAAAAACAAAGTTTTTGAAGACAGTAAGCATCAGAATCAGACTCAGCTATGCCAGGTGTATTAGAACTGATCAGATAAGGAATTTTTAACACTATGATTTAATATGTGAAGTGTTCCAATGGAAAAAGTAGACAACATACAAGAACAGATGGATAATGTACCCAGAGAAATAGAAAATATGAAAGAATGAAAATGAAACGCTAGAATACAATGACTATAATAGAAATACAGAATGCCTTTGATGGGCCTGTTAGTGGAATGAGCAGAGAAGAGGAAAGAATTTCCGAGCTTGAGGATGGAACAGTAGAAACTTCCAAAACCTTAAGCAAAGAAGGGGAAAGAAGACTGGGTGAAAAAAACAGAATATAATATCTATGAACTGTGGGACAACTACAAAAAGTATAACATATACAATATCAGAAAGAAGTAAGATAGAAAAGACTAGAAGAACTATTTGAAGTAACAGCGATTGAGAATTCCCCAAAATTCACCATCAGACACCCCACTTCAGATTCAGGAAGAACAGAGAACATAAAAACACCGAAATGGATAAATGAATGAAGAAAAAAAGGGGAAACAACACACAGAATCCTAGATATATAATATATAATCTGCAGGATCCAGGTGTAGTAGTGCATGCCTGTAGTCCTAGCATTTGACAGGGCTGAGGCAGGAAGGGTGCCACAAGTTCGAGGTCAATCTGGGCTACATAGTGAGTTCAAGGCCAGCCTAAACTACAAAGTGAAATCCTGTCTCAAAAAACCAAAATAAATAAACAAATAAATAGATGAAATATATATATGCAGGAAATCAAAAAGTAAAATCTGGAAAGAAGCAGTGGCAGTGCTGATCTATAGAGGAACAAAAAGTAAGAATTATTTCTGACTTCTCAAAAAACATGCAAGCAAGACTCAACAACAGTGACATATTTTAAGTACTGAGAGAAAAAAATTATCAACCAGGCATTCTTTATCCTGTAAAACTATCCTCTAAAAGTGAAGAAAAAATAAATTTTGTCAGACAAAATGGAGCGAATTTGTTGCCAGTAGCTTTGCCTTATTGAAATGTTGCAAGAAGTTCTCTAGAGAGGAGAAAAATGATAGGGATCAGAAACTCAGATCTGCATAAAGAAAGGGAGAGTACTACAGAATGAGTAAGTAAGGGGCTGGGGATTTAGTTCAGTGGCATAAGCACCTGCCTGGGAAGTGCAACTTTGTGAGTTTAATTCCTGGTACAAAAAAAAAAAAAAAAGAAAGAGAGAGAGAGAGAGAGAATGAATAAGTGTATGTAAAATACTTTTATTTTTAATTCTTAATTGATCTAACAGACATTAGTTGGTTCAAAATAACAGCAACATCGTATCCAATGACAATAGTTTATGCATAAGTGAAAGAAATCCAGCAATAACACAATGGATGGGAGGAGGAATTAAGAATGCTCTGTTATTATATGATGCTGTGCTGCCAGTGAAATGGTACAGTATTATTTGAAATAAACTTTGTTTAGCTATAAATGTATTTTGCAAACTCTAGGGGGAACTATTTCAAAAGTAAATTTTAAAAGTATAATTGATAAGCTAACAGAAAATAGAATCATGTAAATTGCTCAATTAAAAACACAAGTGACAAAAAGGGTAGAAGGCAAAAACAGGAACAAAAGCAATAAACAGAAAACAGGATGGAAGGAAGGAAGGAAAAAATAAGAAAAGAAGGATAAATTGAAAACCAAGCTTTGTGAAGAGGGAGGAAAAGGAGGTTGAAAGGAGGGAATGGAAATAGATGGGGGAAAAAAAGAAGAATCAAGACATATCATGCACAGATACATGCATTCATCCCTATAATAAATGTGGTCATTATGTATACCTAAATTGTACCAATAAACTTAAATAAACTAAAAAAGAAGGAAGGAAGGAAGGAAGGAAGGAAGGAAGGAAGGAAGGAAGGAAGGGAAAGGAAAGGAAGAAGGAAGGAAGGAAGGAAGGAAGGAAGGAAGGAAGGAAGGAAGAAGAAAGAAAGAAAGAAAGAAAGAAAGAAAGAAAGAAAGAAAAAGAAAACTATAACAAATAATAGTTGATAGTAACAGAAGTACATTAATCACTTCAGACATCGATGATCTACATACACCAATTAAAAACTTTTAGAAGAAAAAACAGTAGGTGTGGCTGGCACAAGCCACCTTATCCAGAAATACTCCTCCATAAAGTCATGCTAGCACAACGATTTTGTTTCTGAAAACAGCTCTGAAGCAGCCTGCAGGCCCTGCTGTTATTGGCTTTCCAACCCCAGGCGAGGAAAGGCTTGCTTGGGGTGAGAGGAGAAAGAGGGCGAACAGCCAGGCACTGCTTCTCCAGCTCCTCGGAATTTTCCTGGACCAGAGCTGGGAACATACTGAGCAGTCACCAGCCTGACTCCCAAGGCCATGAGTTACCAAGGGGCACATCAATTAGCAGGACCTCCTAATGCCAAATCTATTTCTCTGCCTTAGAGAAATAATGAGAAAGTGGCCAAGACTATTCAAGCTTCTTCTGATGCTGCACTCAGGAAAACAACCTATCAGGCCAAGAAAACAGCAAGTGAAAGAAGACTTTGGGAAGGACCTGGTGTGTAGCTGCCAGGAGCTGAAGACACAGCCACATGACATGTGCAGGAAGACCATGCCAAGGAGCCTCTTCCTACACTAATTTCTACTTCAGCAGATCCTCCTTACCTGTGTCAGGTTGGGAAAGGGAAGGAGTTTGACTTACAGTGTGTACACACACACACACACACACACACACACACACACACAAAATGAGTTTTCTTTTAACAAAAGGAAATAAAATTACAGGTTATAAATGTCCGATGTATTGATGGGATTTTTTAGCTTTAATTCCAATAGGGAAAATGAAAGAAAACAAAATAAATTGCAGTTCTCATGAGCATTTCTTGTACTTTTTTTTTTTTTGCTATATCTGGTATTTTTATGAATAGTTAACATTTCCTGAGCACTCTGCCATTACTCCATCCTACCAGTAAGTTCTCAGTGATCCAATGAGGTAAGTAATATCTTCCACTGAGATAACGAAGATGAAGCTTAGAGCTTAGGGAATTTGCCCAGGAAAATATCACTAGAAAACAGCAAAGCTATGACCCAATTCCAGGCCACTTTGGTCCCTAACCACTATGCAACACTGACTTCCACATGGACAATAAAATAGGCAGTCAGTTGAAAAGTAATGGCTCAGACTTCTACCCTATCACCAGCAATGAGATGACAGGCACATTTCATCTTTGAAGGAGATACAACTTTATGGAAAGGAAAAGTATGAACAGAATTAGCAACAAATAGGACTGAGGCTGGAAACTCAAACTTTCTCTAAGCTTATACCTTGAAAGAGAAGTGATTATAAGTGATCGTATCACCAGGAAAGAACAAGATCCTACCACAGAGTCCTCAAAGCTAGGAGAAGAGTAAAGGATGGAAATCCTCCACTCAGTCCTCAACTTCAAGTCGTAAATCTTGCTGAAGACTTTTCCAAGACTGGCAGGGAAAGGATGTTCTCAAGACAAGCAAAGGGTTTCTACTTCCAGTCCCTTAGACAGTACTGATTTTTAAAGGCCTCCCAGCAAATCACTATGCTGACCATCAAACATATCCCCTCCACTGCAGGCCACCCACTGTTCAGTTTGATTTGTATCTGCATGGATCTCATTGCTATTAACAAGCATGACAAGTCTGACACCAAGATTTACTTTTACGCCTTCAAATTGTGTGGCTGGCTACTTGTTCTATCTGCCTTGCTTCATGCTTCCTAATTGAAACCTCGAACATTTGTAGTAATCAGAAACTTGCCCCTGTTAGGGAAGCAAGAATGCCACAAAGTGCATTTAGAGTCAGGTGGTAAGGATGGTGAAGATTCCTTGGGTCCTGAGGTTTTGGCTGCCTGTCCCAACCACTGGAAATCACTGAATTGGTCCAAAGCAACTCAGAAACACAATCCTCTATGAAAATGCAAACTATTTCCTGCCATTGGCTGGAATTCTGCCACCTTCCCAAGTGTTCCAGGGCATCTTTAAAAGAAAAAGTCATGGACAGAGCAATGAAGGGAGAGATCTGAGTTCTGGGCCCAGCTCTGCCTCTCACTGGCCACAGGCACTCTGAACAGCCCTCAATTTCATGCATAAAAAGAAGGTGTCTGTGAGAATCTTCCAATCATGGGCCAATATGGCCATGCTCTCCACATTTGGGGCCTTCCCAAATCATCTTCATATGGTCCACTTATTCTATGCTGAAAAGTTATGACTTCTTTACATGCTTCCTCTTTCCCATCAGCTCCTGCTCTTGGGATGGTGTACTGTGACCAGCTTAGAGGTGATTTCTTCCTTGTCAGTGTCTAATAGATAAAGGACACAGTAAAAGAGAGCCTTTCACTGGGCTGACCACCAGTGTCTCTGAATGCCTCGGATCCCAAAATGGATACAAGCTTGTCACCCAGGCATCGCCCCACTGTCTTACTTACTCTTTACTCATTGCTGAGACAAAATACCTGACACCCAAAGTTAGGAAAGGAAAGGTTTATTTCTTACAGTTCTTGGAGGTTTCAGTCCATACTCAGGGTAGCATGGCGGGCCACCATTCATGGTTGGTTGCAAACAGCAAGCATGAACCGCAAGAGAGCGACACATCTCCTTTCCACCTTTACATCATATCCTGGCTCCACCCCTGGGTGGGTGAAACACTCATACCACCAATCCAAGCGCTGGACAATGAACCAATGACAAATGCTAGATTTGGCCCCATCCATAATTGCATGAGCCTTGGGGGCCACTGACATAAACTATAACACCCACCTTGTCCAGCAGCAACATGGCAAAGAGGAGCAAGCAGGATTAACTTGGCTGCTCTTATGGTTTGTGTCTAGATGTCCTCTCAAAGCCTCACACAGTCGTAGCTTGGGCTTTTTCAGAGGTGGTTGAATCTAGAGTGTGTGATTGATTCACAGTGCAATGCTAGGATTAAGGACGCTGGGATTAAGGGTGGGTGATTGCTGGATCAGTCCACTGATTAGATTGGTACCACCCTGATCCCACTAGACTGGATACAATAAAAGGGAGAGAAAGAGATTTATCTTCTCTTTTTGCTCCTGCTATCTTTTACCACCATGAATTCTTCTCCCTGCCTTGGGGCCAGCTGATTACAGACTGAAACCTCTACAAACTGTGAACTAAATAAACCTTTCCTCCTTTAATTTTGGGTATCAGGTATTTTGTCTCAGCAATGAGAGAAAAGGAACTAAAACAGCTTCCAGTTCCAAAAATGGGTAATATTGACTCCTCCCCCTGACACAGGGCTGAGTCTAAGGAGCCTAGTCTAAGCCACACACAGCATGACATTCTTTTGGCCAAAGAGACTCATTAAAAGAATGGGCATCTGATCTATTTTAGACCATAAGTTAAGAGCCTGGGTTTTGAGACCATCTCAAAAGGATGACTCTCCGTTTTACAAGAGTTGTTGGAAGCTAGTTCTCTCCCTTTCTTCTAGAAAGATTGATGTTGAAACATGAAGCATGGAGCCACTGTAGCCATCTGCCACCACTAAAGCAGCTGGATTTGGAATAAGAGACTATAAACTAGTTGTAGTGGCGCACACCTGTGATTCCAGCACTCAGGAGCCTGAAGCAGGAGGATTATTGTGAATTCATATTCAACGCCCACCTGGGCTACATAGTCAGATCTTATCTAAATAAATAAATAAGTAAAAGGTGGGACAACTCCATAGAGAACATTCACCTAGCACACTTGAGGCCCTGGGTATGATGACCAGCACTGGGAGAAAAAAGCAAAAAGCAAAGGGGGAGAAACATAAAGGTATTGAGTGTTTTATTACACTATTAGGCCACTGATTCAATCCAATCCTGAAGGCCACTGCATTAGTTTGCTTGGGCAGCCATAACTACATGGCTTAAAGAACAAAAATTTATTTCCCACAGTTCTGGAGGCTAGAAGTCCAAGATGAAGGTGCAGCAGGTTGGTTTCCTACAAGGGAGGCCTCGCTCCGGGATTTCCTAACCTCTTCATATAGAAACAATACTCAGACTTGAATAATAACCACTGTATCAGTCTCATTTTAACTTACTTACCTTTTGAAAGACCCTGTCTAATTATAATTAACTGGCTATATTTTTCTGTCATTTTAAAATTTATTGTTTATTTAAATTAATGATATTAAGTGATACATAAAAAATAAAAATTATTCACATTAATGAAGTGACATGTAATACATCAATACATATACATATATAGTGTAATATTAAACTATATGAATACAAAATAAAAATTAGAAAATAAAAAGGCTCTATTTGAATAATCATGTTCTGATGCTGGGGATAAGACTTTGACATATGAAGTGGAAGAGGACACAATTCAGCTCACAGCGCCTGCCAATGAATTCTTTTCCATGCATAAAGTCAGTTTTGAACATGTTATCTGTTTCTTATACTGTAAATTCCCAATTGATATAAACATATCAAAGATCACACAAACCTGATCTAGTTTCACTTTCAGAGCCCCACAATTAGCACCAGAGAGGGAATCCTCTGCCTCATGTCCTTATAGCTTCCACCAAAAACCTGGGTGACTCTCCTTCCAAAGCCACCAACAAAGAGTCTCCCCCTCAAAGCTCAGTAATCACAAGCAGCCTTCCCAATGAGACCACTAAGAAGGAACCATTCTATATCCCTCCATGGAAATATCAGGGACAAGGAAAATGATGACAATGCCACCCAGAAGTTAAAAATCCTCTTCAGTGCACCTTGTTATAGTAATTGTTTGAAAGTCAGTAAATTGATGGGTCTACTAATGGTCTTCACAGATGTTATGTGCTTCATGATGGAAGTACATACTCTTGAAATACACCAGCCAAAAAAAAAATACATATCAAATCTATACCTGGTCAAACTTCTAGATCTACCCACCATTGTACAAGAAATATAAAGGATAGAGGAACATGTTGCACAACACAATGGGAATGCAAGCAGCAAAATCTAGTGTGAAGAAGCCTAGTACAACTTGTTAATTCATTTTTTAGTATTAGCATCATTTTAATCAGTGCTTTCCTCAGTTGGTTTTATTTCCTTTATAATCATTAAGGCTTTCATCTAAACAATCTGTCAAAATATACAACATGTTAATTCAATAAATAAGTTACAAAGTAAAAAGAAAGTGTAGAAGAAACCCATAGATTTAAAAAGACTCAAGGGACAGATCAACCAACTGCAGAATGTGGATCTACTGGATCTTGATTCAAACAAACAGAAAACTTGTTTAAGAGATAATCAGGAAGATATAAATGTTGATTAATTATTTGAAAGTATTATATTAAGAAATACTATTAATGGTCTCATGATACAAGTTTGATGGTTAGTTTTTTTCAGTAAACCCTAACCTTTCAGATGTGGAGATTTCAACCTACAATGGCATTGCATCATAATAAACTCATCAAAAGTTGAAAATATAATAAAACAAAAATGCATTCATTACACCTAACCTACCAAATACCATGGTTTAGCAAACAGTACATTGAGTGTTGCTTATTTACCCCTTAGGGTCACCGTCACCATACAGCATCACAAAAGACAAACTGCACACACCTAACCCTGGAAAAGATCAGAAATCAAAGTACAGTTTCCACTGTATATGTATCATTTTTACACCATTGATAAGTCATAATTCAAATCATTAATTCAGGACATCCATATAAGGATATAATTACATATGGGAAAATAATCTGAAAGGGGGATTAGGAAAATGGTGGAAGAAACAAAACTGGCCACAAGTGGTTTGTTGTAAAAGTGGGTTAAATTCATTATGTTAGTGTTTTTTGTGTGTTTATTAGAAATTTTCATGATTAACCAAAAAAGTTTTTCTTTAATGAATGAAAAAGACCTAAGTATCAAAGAAAGTCTAAATTCTTTTCCAATGCCCTAATGTCATTTCCAAGATAACACACTTATTAAATAACACTTTTTACAAATTTCCTCAAACAATGACCTTCACAGACTACTTCAAGATGACACACTTTATTTTCAAAGTTACTAGGAATTTTTGAAACATAAGCCATATCTTGTATCCACAAAGTTGCCTTAAGTTTATTTCAAAGAAAATACTATACACATACATAGCAAACACTAGGAGATGATCTGCATGTAATGTACTTGCTGCTGATCAAGCAATCAAAGATTTTAGGAACTTTTTTATTCTAATTTCAAAAATCTTAATAGGGGAACACCTTTCTCAGTCTAACACAAAAGATAAAAACCATAATGGTAGATTAGCTATATAAGAATGTAAAATTTTAATATGAATTTGAACCATGGTGTTTTTATATAACATACTAAGAAAAGTATTTACCAGATATGACAGAAAAAATGTGATACTTTTAAATAAAAAACAACTATATCTCTAATTTTTAAATTGGGGGGGTCCTAATGTAAGATTTTTCAGTTACAATAGAGGATATCCAATTAAATTCGAATTTCAAGTAAATAATAAATTGGTTTTTATTTGGGTCACACTTATACATAACATTACAAAATGTTATTTGTTATTTATATGAAATTCTAATTTAACTGGGCATCTTGGATTTTATTTGTTGATGCTGAAACGAATGGGCAGGAACTTTGAAACAATAACAAATCTCATCCAACATCATCCAGGAAGAGTAAGTATAATAAAAGAAAATTTTTATTATGTATTATTCAACTTACACAAAAGGGAGTTTGAAAATTCATGCAGTCATCACCTAATTAGAAGTCAAAAACATTACCAATTCAATCCCAGCCATCTCTATGTTCCTCAAACCTATTCCTCTCTAACCTCATACTCACCCGAGATAACCAAGAATGAGCTCTGTATTTATCACTGCTCTTAACTTTCTCATCATTCACGTGTTTGTACCCATAAACAGCGTACAGCGTTTTCATGCTTTCAGTCTTTCTATGAGTTGTAGCATGTGTACGTATTATCCTCCCATTTGCCTTTTTTCACTCAGCATTTCAATTATGAAATTGATCCATGATACTGAGTACAGGTTTAGATTAATCCTTTTCAGTGTTATGTAATAGTCTATTATTTGGATATACCACAATGTATTTTTCTATTCTCCTGTGGTTGAGCATTTAGCTAGTTTCCAATGTTTTACTACCACCAAAGAATGCCAATATGAATGTCCTTAAACGTCTCTTCACAAACATTTAAGTGAATTTCCCTTGGGTGTGTAATGGAGCAGAATTACAAGGTCAAAGAGTGTGTGCAACTTTAACTACAGTTCTACAAAGTGATGGTACTGATTTATATTCCCACAAGCATCGATAAATACATTCTTACAGTTATGCCCTGCTGGGGCTAATTGAAACCTCTCCTTTAAAGCAGTCTGAGTTTCAAGCATGCTGAAATGAATAGGAGGCCTGGCACTAATTGTTACTAGTCCTAAAAGTCAGCCCAACGTGAGCACAGGCCAAATGCACCAGATGGAGACTTTGTCAAATGTTATTCAGTAAGGAGACTGGATTAAAACAGATTTGGGAGCTGTTTCTTTAATCACACATGTTTTAATCTTTATTATTTTCCTCTAAAACTAAAAGATGTGCATTATAAACAGAACGAGTTTTAAAACTGCTAAAATACATCTCATAGAAGTTGGGCAGCCCTATGATAATTACCACTAACTGCATAACATATAACCCACCAAACTTCTCTAGGTATAACCATATATTTTTTACACAAAGGAAATCATACATTCTGGTTTGCTTTTTACTGTCCGGTATATCCTTATAAGGAGAGAAAATATCTACAGCTATTTAAAATTCCATTATTCAATAAACACTTACTAAGCATCGGTTCTTGGGCAGGAAGGAGTCTAGAAAGAAAATTAAGCAACTTCACCAGAAGCGACTCCCACTTTAAAAGAAAGAATCTAACAGATGCAGTCATAATAGTGGCCCCCAGTGAATGTGCACTTTCTATGAGTCCATTACACTAGACTCTTCATGAATGTAGGAGGCAAAGTAATGGTCTCCCAAAAACGTTTGGTTTCTAATTCTGATAATGCTTTGCTGTATGACAAGAAAGAATTGAGGATGCTGATGGAGTTAAAGCTGTTAATCAGCTAAGCTGAAACCAAGATTGGTCTGCACTAGCCAGTGGGCCTGATCTTATCAAAATGGGTTCTTAAGGAGAAGGAGAAGCAGAAGAGTCAGCTGGCGCATGAGAAAGACTTGACTGGCCACTGCTGGCTTTGAAATGGAAGGCACCACGAGCCAAGGACTGAAGGCAGATTCTAGAAGCTGAAAAGGGTTCAAAAATGAAATCTCCCCTAAATCTCTAGAGAGCAACTCAATCTTGATTTTTTTTTTTGGGGGGGGGTACCAGGGAGGGATCAAACTCATGACCTCACACTTGCCAGGCAGACACTTATGCTGCTGAGCTAAATCCCTGGTCCTCAATCCTGATTTTTTAGCCCTTTAAGATTCATACAGGTTTCTCCAAAAATTAAGCCACTAATTTTGCGATAATTTGTTACCACGGCAATAGGAATAATACAATTATACAATTATTCATCCTCCCCTCAACCTAATGGAGGGCACAGACATTGTGCCCTCCATTAGCTAAATCATGGAACTGAGAATCCAAGAGGTTAAACTACTAGCCCAGGATCATTGTGAGAGATCCAGACTCTAACTTCAGTCTGTCTACATCCATATCTGTGCTGAGGCTGCCCCTGCTCAGCTGGAACTCAAAGCAGATGGGAACACACACTGGAGAGCACAGCACAGGAGAAGCAAAGCACAGGAAATGAAAACGATTTGGCCTGGAGCAAATCTGAGAGGTCTGGAGGCAGCAAATGAACCTTTCTGTGACGAATAGGATTTTGACAGACAGATGAGAGTGAAGGAAAACTTCAAACACGTAAGGTGACTCAGAGCAGCTGGGGTCCAGGAGCCATAGGCGGCATTATGACTCGTGTCTAGATGTCCCACCAAAGCCTCCTGCAGGCATAGGTGGGGCTTTTTCAGAGGTTGCTGGATCTAGAGTGTGATGCTGGGTTTGAGTCATAGTACAGTGCTAGCTCAAGGGCACTAGGGTTAACAGTGTGAGCACTATCTGCCCTAAGTAGCCTGGATAATACATGAGGGCTAGATAGAGCTGTCCTTGTACCTTGCCTGCTCCTTGCTATTTCCCCTCTGCGATGTCTCTTTGCCATACCACTCTGCCTGGGAGCCAACCAATAATAAGCTGAGACCTCTACAAACTGTAAGCTAAAATAAACCTTTCCTCCTTTAACTTTGGGTGTTAGGTGTGGCTATTAACATTTACATTTAAATTAACTACAATTAAATAAAATTAAAAATTCAGTTTCTAGTTATAGTCACCACATTTCAGGTTTTTAATAGCCACTCATGGCTAATTTTGGAAAGTTGTGATCTGACTTTCTACCCTTGCAAAAAGTTCTGTTAGGTAACACATGTGTCATTGTTTTTGGCCTAGCCAGTGGCACAGTGTACCTGAAGGAGTGACTTATGTCCTTTAGTAAGAAGCCCCACACACACACTCTCTTGCTTACTACCTACTTTTATGTCCTCTTCTCAGGGGCTTTACAGAACTCTTCAAAAACAAATGCACAATAAACACCCACAAAAATTACTTAGAACTCCCAGCAATGTTTTAGAGATGCTTACCTAATCCTAAAAATAAACCACTGTGGGAAGCAGGTCCAGTTTTTTCTCCACTGGCACTATTTTACAAATCAAACCTTGTAGAATCTAATCTATGTTGTAGTGTGAAATGGCTTTTAAGGACAGGCAAAGTTGTTCACCAGCTTAAAGTAGGGATCCGGTTTCAACACACCTGACATACTGCCTTGTGGGACCTCAGCCAGTCCTAGTCCTCCTGACGGGGAATCAGGTGCCATAGACACCAGGCTGCTCTGCTCTGGCTCAAAAACAGGGAGGCTGAGAGCAACCAAGACAACATCGTGGAAGGACACAGAGCTCCACACCTAGCAAGCTTAGGCGGTGGTCAAAGGTAAGGCTCTTTTGGGATCTAGCAACTGAATTCTGAATAACATCACATGTAAAGCAAAACCCACTCAGTTTCTACAGGGACCCATGCTGCTTTGGGTCTTTGTAGAAATAGCTGGAAGTATTCACTGGGATCCAGTTCTCTTATCCCCTCGGTGACTCATGGCTGTGCAGAGCACGTACTGTGTACAATGCTGACTCTGTTTGGCAGCCTCACCAGCAACTCCGATCGATTTCTCATCAGCAACTCAACCCTTGTCCTCTCCCAAACAGCTCTGCAGCGACAAGCACAGAAAGAGGAGGCCCTGGGCACTGACATTCCCCACCACTGGTGGCAATGCCAGAACTTGGCTGCTGAAACAATAAATCTCTATGTGGTCTGGAGAGAAAGGCTGCCCTGTACCTGCTAAGGAGGGCTATGCACCCACCCCCAGCCCCTGCAAAGGGGGGAGGGAGAAGGAGGTAGGGATGATGACAGGCATCAACTAGAAGCAGGCTTCCCCGCCCCCACCCACTACTTCCACCCCCACTGGCAAATCAGGCTTCCGAGCCTCATCTGTTAGTGAATGGCTCTACATGCCAGCTGGGAGTTCAGATGAACAGGGCAGGACCTTTGAGTAACAATTGGGAAGACTGCCCACTGCCAGCTGGGCCGAAGCTAGCTGATGTACATATTATGCCAGGGCCTAGGCCTGCTCTGAGACTGACTGGCCAATAACTGAAACAAAAGCCAATAATCATTCCTCAGTGGGGTATTTTAGATCAAGACCACAAGCACATCTGGAAAGGGGGAGGTGAAAGCAGTAGGCGGCAAGGAAAGAGTGCCTGACTCCAGGAATCTGTGTTTGACCTCAGGTGCAAAGAACTGAATTAACTGTAATCCTTGGTTCGTGACACATTCGACATTGATTTATGCACAGCCCACTTTGACTTTTTATTTAATCATCTACCAGGCTTTTAATAATGGGCAGATATCTTCAAACACATCCTCCCTCTCCTACTAATGGTAAAGTATAGCCACAAACTCGCGCTAACCATACCATTTCCTCTTCAGGCACTTCACGTGAGTCAGGAGCCATCATTACTTCAATTTTCTTTTCAGATCATTTTATTGTAGCTATGTATATTTCTTAAAAGTTTTCTTAATTTTGTTAGTAAGTTTATAAAGGATTTCATGATGCATCTATTCGACTATTATTTGATTTAATATTCTTTTCATTCCTAGTTTTGCATGTCACTTGTTTATTTGTTGGGACTCAGAATACTTTTTCATTTGGTGAATTCATTGGTTTATTCTTCCTCTCTCTGACTGGAGCATTTGGGCTTCTTCCAGGTGTAGTATCATGAACACAGTCACACGTGTCTCCTGTATTGATTTAAGTTTCTCTCTGGTTCACACACCTAGGAGTAAAATCATTGGGCCACAAGAAAGGTAAATGCATGACTTCAAGAAATAATGATATCAAAGATCTTTCCATTCTGATTGCATTGCCCATAGACTGCAAGATGACTGTGGCCCCTTCCTAGCCTCCTCAACATTGTTTCTCTCATTTTACATCAGCTCTACCAAAATGAAAGTTCTTGTCAGACACACAGTTTATAGGAAGTGCATCTAAGCAGATCAGTCACCCATCCTGGTCCAGACACTGGGCCAGGCTAGTCCAGGGGAAAGGAACTGTCTAAAAGCTGCTTTGGCAAATACACAATATGAAAAGGGACTAAGGAAGAGTTTGCTCAGTCCTCCCCAATCTTCTCTAATAATAAAAACATGTACTAATTTTTAAACAAAGAAAAGCCTAAAAATGGAAAGATCAGCACATAAGCAATCAATAACAGGTTAAATGAGAGCAGGGCTCCAGATTAGCCCTCACTATACAGTCTAGCTCATCTCAATAAATATGAACAGAATGCTTTACAAAGTAATAAGGACACTGACAAGATCTCTGCTCTGCCCTCAAAAGGTCTGCAAGTTTGCTCATGTAATCAGCCAGGATTAACCATGAAGAAGCCCAGAGGTAACTTCCTGCTGAGAAAAATGAAGATGCTGGCCTGATAGTACAATTTTCACTGTAGAAAGATTAGAAGGCAGAATCAAAGAGAACCAACATAGAAGTTCAAAGGTGAGATTTATGGATCCTAATCAAACATTAGAAATGTGTGAAGAGTTCTTAGAAAGCAATGTTAAAGCTGGGCTTGAAAACAAGTCAAGTAACCAAGAGTGGTGAGAACAAAAATTAAAACGATTGTGAAATCAATTTCTGATTGAGATCTCTCAATCTTCTCATTTGCTCCTATTTCTCAAACTTCTTAACTCTTTAATCCTGCCTCTGGTCATGGTAAAGCATTAAAAAGTGGAATCCATGGATCACCATTACACATGCATTATCCGTATTCATTTGTTCATTCCACAAAGACCAAGAGAGTAAATCCCTCCCCTACTCTGAGTTCTGGGGATGCAAGACAAGATGGGCTCAGTCCTGCCCTCACCTCACTTCCTGTCTTCAATGGCCGACTGAGGATTAAACAGAGACAGCCAGCCGAGTTGGCCTGACCATCAGCCAGATTGCACTGGCCCAGGAGAGCCCTCCCCTGAAGTATTTTTAGTAAATTGTGCAGGATTAAAGAAATGGCTGTCTGCTCTGTAATTAAAAGAATCCTAACCAGCATCCCAGGTAGCCAAGTGGCTGCTCAGGGCTGAAAGACCCCAAAATCAGGTGCTTCCTCCATAATAGCCTCCAATCTGATACTTGATAGCTGCTGGCTTCCAGAGTCAAACAAATGTCAGGACTTTTATGAAGGAAAGCAGGAAGCAAATAAGGGGGCAAGGATTGGGGTCTAGGCCTCAGGGGAGCTCAATTAGTGAGCCAGCTAAAGTTAAACCAAGAGGGTATGTTCTTGGTTTCCTAGAAAGCTAGCTGAAAAAGATGCCAATCTTTAAGCCTCTGTCACTCAAAAGATTAACAGAAGAGATCTAGGGGTGCCCAAAGGGAATTCTGCAACAAGCCAGATGTTTTTGTTCTTCCATAATGCCATCGCTCTCAACCACAGCCATATTTCTGGGGCCACCAAGAAGCCACAGAAGAGATCTGAAGTCCTTTGAGATAGAGTGAAGTTCAAACAGTACTCTTGATTGACGTGGACAGCAAAAAATACTGTTCACACTTGCTTCTGTAGACCTGTCTGATGCCGCTAGGTTGAGGGTTTTCTCATCGAGTCATCTGCTCCTTTAACAGGAACGGCATCCCTCACTGGACGAACACTCCCTGCACACAACCTTTAAGCCCACTTAAACTAGGATTTGGCTCCCAGAGCCAGTTAAGGCACCACGAGTGATTCCAGCAAGTCCCTGTTAGCCTCCCTGAGTTTCGTACCTCTTCCACCAAAAACAAAAACAAAAACCTATCTTCCCATTATTGTAAGTACAAGAGGTCAGAGATGCAACCAGACCAAATGTGCATATATGGTAGCTCTTCTGGTTACCCGTAGTGTACAGAATAAGGTAACCACTTACTCAAGACAGCAGCTTCCCCTTTGTACTTTCTCAACACACACATATGCTCATGTGCACGCTTGTGTGTTTGAGAGAGAGAAAGCAAAAGAAAGAATGTGAAAAAGAGAAAGAGGTAGCTGGGGTATACCCAAGCCTGTTTACAGTTTCTGCTTATACTCCACACTTCTATGAAATTAATAAACTAAAGAAGTTGCTGGGAAACCTTAACCAAATGTTTCCCCCAGGTCCCTAGCTTTCCCCTAAGAGGTGCTTCCTGCAATTTCAGGAGACAGGGAAGGAGAGCCATATGGCTTGAGATGTCAGACATGCCCAGCAGCAAACGAGTCCCCCACCATTTGTCAGAGGGCCTCTCTCCTTTCGACCCTCCTGTGGACCGTCCTGTGGGCGGGCATCCAGATTTCAGTCAGGGTGCTCTGGTCTACGTCTCTGTCTTGACTGTTCCTAATTATTGGAGGGAACGCTATGGCTCGCCTGACCTCAGAGTTTAAGAGCTCCGAGTCCTAATATCAAACCAAGCAGCTTCATTTAAAAGGCATCCTCATCTGCATCCATAAAAGTCACTCCCAGAGCCCTGACTTGCCTGGGCTCTGGGAATGCCTGCTGTCGAGGATTTATGACACGCCCTGGATCTAATCTGCCGCGCTTTAACTGTTGCACATCTGGTCATAAAAGCAAGGGCTGGCCCAATGCGGGACAAACACTTTTCTTTCCTAAGTGGCTGCAAATCTGATCTCACAGCGATAGCCGGGATCGGATGTAATCACCTCCGCATCTGGGCAGTCACGCATCTTGGCAGTCATTAAGGCTCTTCAGGCTTTGCGAGGCTGTTTCTCCACACACGACAGCTATAAAGAAGTCTCCTGTAGCAAAATCTGTGAATAAAGAAGCTGCGGTCTGAACAGGTGGTAATGGGGCTAGCAAACCATCCAGGAAATAGGGCCGATGGACAGCCAGGAAAGACAGCACCAGCTGGCTGAGGCGGCAACTTCCTTTTCAAACATCCTAGTTTACCTTCAGAAGGTCTAGGTAAGCAGGTACCCTGCGAGCTGACCTACGGGATGCGTGGCCAGAGATGGTCTGGATTAAGTGTGACCAAGTGAACCACTAGGTGGTTTAACAGTACATTTTTAAAGCAGTGAAATTCTTTATTAGACCAATTGGAGGGTGTTGGGGACAGCAATAATCTAGACCAGAAATAAACACAACCGTGTCGGTTCCAGGAGATTTTACAATGCCCTGGACAGCCTGTCCTGTGTACAGAATTGGCACGTTGCATATCGTTCACAAACTCCAATCAGAGCAAGGTTCAACCAGCAGCCCAACCTCCCAGCACCGCACCCGGGGGAAGAGACCCTCGAACACTGTGCAGCTCTGCGCAAGCTCTCCGCAGCCCCCCATCTCTGCCCCTCCTCCACGGCCGTGCCGGCAGGAGGGAGCATTAAAATTATCTGCTGCAGGTTTTACAAGCAGCCATCGCTTTTTAAAACAACAACAACACAAGGTCCTTGTGTGGCTCGCGGGTAAACCTAAAACTCTCTAGGCAGAGCGCCCCCTCCCACACCCCCGCCGCTTGCCCAGAGCGCCAGCTCGCTGGGACCCGCGCAGCGTAAGACCACAGGGAAGCTCGACTTCGGTGAGCTTCCCTCGGACGCAGGAGGCGCCTTCGGGGGGTCCTAGTGCAAAATGCCGTGGGAGAAGAAACTGGGAAAGAAAACCCACCAGTGACAGCTGGGGGCGAGGGTTGGTGTTGTGAAGAGGGGTAGGCAATGGGAGCGATTTTGACTCAGCCACTTCTGCACGAAGCCCGCAGGGGACTGGATAGTAGCTGGGGAGGCGGTGGTCTGACACCTCCCTTCCCCCTCCTCCCGCGCTCCTCGCGGTGAGGCGACCTCGTCTCCCTCCGCAGGTGGGCGCGCGTCTGGAGCGCACTTACCCTGGGGCCCGTGGTGCGGTGGCCGCGAGCCGGGGACAGCTGCACCAACACGAGCAGCAAGTGGGGCGTGAGCAGGCGGACGCAGCGCGCGGGCAGCATGGTGCCAGCCGGGCCGGGGTCGCGGGCGGGCGGGCGGGCGGGCTGACGGGGCGGGGCGGCGCGCACACCGCGCCTGCCTTCCTGCCTGGCTCGGCTCGGGGGCCCTGGCGGCGGCGGGGAGCAGGCGGCGGGTCTGCGGCGGCGGCTGGCGGGGGCTGCGGCCGGACGACACGGTCATGAACGGCGACGGCCGGGGGCTGGAGCGCGAGCCTGTGCTCCGCGCACGGCGTCCGCTGCGCTCGGCGGGCGGCGGGGCAGCAGGTTGGACGCCGGAGTGCGGGCCATGGGAATTCCCGTTATAAACCCCCCGGGAGGGCGGGGCGGGCCCGGCCTGCCTGATGGACGGGCCCAGCGGCCTGTGGCTGCCGACGCGCTGGCAGGTGAAAGCCAATGGGAGAGGGACAAGAGGGGCGGCTCGTGGTCAGCCCCCACCGGGGAGAGACGCTCGTTTGCTCCGCCCGAGTGGACTCCAGGAGAGGCTGGGATAAAGAGTAACTTTCTCTTGACTCTTCTGCCTGAGGAAGCCTGAACGAGTTCCAGCAGCCTTAACACCCCCCCCCATGCTCACCTGGCTGACAAGGCGCCTGTCGCTTTTTGCTCATGTGTGTAGGTTGTCACAACAGCTCTCCGCGAGAGGCAGGGAAAGCTCTTCTAGCCGCATTTTTGCAGATGACTACACTAGGGCACAGAGGCACTGAGAAATCTATTTCCCCGCTGCAGCAACACCAAGGGCAACAAGGAAGTCGCCAGGTGACCCGCGCAGGGTGGGCTGTGACAGCGTCGAAAGTGAGGAGTGGGAGCACTCGCTGCTGTCCAACAAGTTCCCCGGGTGTGACACCTGAGTGCCACAGCAGCTGCCCCAAGAGGTCTCGACGGGACAAGATGAAAAATCACCCGACGAACCCAGGAGTCCTGGCTCCCCACTCCGCGGTGCCAGGCGACAGCTCCTCTGAGGCCTCACACCTCTGGGAAAGGGAATCAGCGGGGCCCTGGTCCCCTGTGAGGAGGAGGAAAAGCCGGGTGGGGAGGGCGGCAGGCTGTGGGTGCAGAGATCTCAGAGTAGGGTCGGAGGAGAGGCAGCTGTCTCCTGGGTGCTTAACTCCATGGGAAGGAGAGTCAGGATTATCTTATACGGAGCACAGCCCCTAGTGCTTTGCTTCAGCGGGTGAGGGCCGCTGGCTCTGGGGGAGGTGGGAGGGTTCTCCAACCAGACTGCAAGCCAGGGTCCCTTAGCCTCTCCTCCCTGGCTGGCCTGAGAGGTCTTGACAAAGATTAGCTCTGCTCCCTGGGGCTTCTGCGCTGGATTATATGAACAAGCTTTCCACCGACTCCAGTGTTTAGCTTTGTTCACCCCCATACTGGCCCAATCAGCCACCAGGCTGCAGCCAGTTGCCCTTCTAAATAGCAGGCCTGGCTGAACGCACTGCTCCCTGCTTAAGGCTCTGCCCCACCCCACCGTCCTCAGACAGAAAAGCCCAGACTGGATGCTGGAACAAGAACAAAGTATATGTGGTTCTCCCAGCAAACATTTAGAACACCTCCAAAAGAATTGTCATCTTCCCCCACTGAAATTAGTCCGGTGGTCAAACTGGAGCTCCACAGCTGGAGTTAAGTCCTGGGTCTGCCACCTAGTGGTCTAACCTCGAACAAGAATTTACTTGGTACTGAGGTCCAGTTTTCCCTTCTGTAAAATGGGGATAAAAAAAACCTGTATCTGTCTGAATTGTAGCCAGGATTAAAGGAGTTGGAGTATGTAAAGCCTTTAGAATGGTCAAATTAGAAATACTGCCCCACTGGCATTCGCACCAATGTCTCCTCTCATTCCCCCTCAGAATGATCTTGTAAAGTAGAGCAGAGGTCCCTACTTAGAGATAGGTAAATGCGAATTCCATGAGATTATGACTTGTCTGGTCTCATATGGCAGGTAAGTGATAGTGCTGAGTTTCCAGGCCAGAGTTTTTAAGTCTAATCCTCTCTCTATCATGTGAACACTGCAGTCAGAGGGGTAGATGTTGCCTATGGGCTCACTGGGGATTTCTTTGGTAGCCTGCAAGGTAACTGAGACTTGTGGGCTTTACTGAGCTTCAAGGAAGAGGCCATTTCCAGCAAGGGCCAGGCCTTCCTGGAAATGATGCTTGTGATCCAGCATCCTGGGAATGTGTGATGCTGTTTCAGTGCTGCACCGTATGCAGAACTTACAACAGTTGCCATATGCCCTAAGAGCTCACCTAGCAGGACCCTAACAGGATAGAAATGTCACCATCAGGCTCGACAGGCTGGCAGGTTTCTCCTCACTACTACCTGGCCACGTGTGTCCATCAAACTGATTAACTTCTTTCTGCTCTGCTGAGAAATCCATTGGCCTAAGTAAATATGCTTGTGATGCTGCCCCATCATATCTGGCAGTAAAAAGCACCCAGGGAAAATGCACTGCAATAGTCCTTTCCATCCTTAATACCAAATGCTGCTTTCCAGCCAGAAAACTTATTCCAAGTGGTCATTGGTCCAAAAGTCGACATTATTCTGGATTTCAACCATAGCTTAGTTTAAAATATGAGTGATTACTTTAAAATATGAGTAACTGCTTTCCAGTCATTTTGCTGAGTATTTTCTTCCCTGTGGTTGGCACACAGGGACTGTTGTAACCACGGCCATCATTCAAATGATGCATTTCCTTCTCCCAGTTCCTCCCAAGCCCAGAGGTTAGAAATTCCAGAGAACTTCTAGTCCCAAACAGCATCTCTCTGCCAGGCTGTCTTCTGATCCAAGCAAAAAAGTGAAATTGACAAGCTCTTTCTTTCTCTGGAGGTGGGTTTGTTATCTAAAAATAAACCTAGCTGTCCTGGAAACTGGTCTCTTCAGTTTGGGCCATATTCCTTGTCCTATAGGACTTCTTTTTGCAAGGGAATATTTCAGTAGAACCTCAAATATTTATTATGAGTGAGGAACACCAGTTTCACAAATATATCAGCGCTCCTATATAACTCAGAGGAGTCCTACCTTGCCTTCTATTCAGAATAGTACCTTTCTGTTCATTTTAATAAGCACTTTAATGCATCTCCTTCAGTACCGAGGACAATGTTCATTGTTATGAGGAATTTGGGACCCATATCCTACCCTCCCAGAGGCTGCAAACTAATTAAAATGGACAGCAGACAGATACCCAAAACTACATTTAAGAGTGAAGCCTTCACTGTGTTTGGAAACTTAGAGAGTGAGGACCTAAGGAGCAGGAAGGTCTTTTAAAGATCGGAGATCTCAAACGAGGCTCTGGAGCAAAGAGCTTCCACAGTGTAAACATACCTTGATTTACATTTGAGTCACTCATTACAATAGCTATGTCTAAGGTCCAAGACTGTTGCTGAATATACTACTGAGTGCAAGTGCTTGGAACACTGTCTTAGTTACTTTTCTTGCTGCTGAGACAAAATACCTAACACCCAAAGTTAAAGAGGTTTCAGTCCATAATTGGCTAGCTCCAAGGCAGTGACATGGCAGAGGGACATCACAGAGGCGAAGCAGCACATGACAAAACAAGCAGAAGGCAGCCAGCAGTGAAGCAGCAAGCAGCAGGCAACAATCCTCTTTCTATCCCTTGTACTCTACCAGACTACAGCCCTTAGGTTGGGTAGCACCTCACCCAGGGTGGGCCTTCCCATTATCTTCTCCCAGAACTATGCCAGACCAGTCAGTGGACTGATTTAGAAATCACATACCTTTAATCCCGGCATCACACATTCTAGATCCAGCTACCTTTGAAAAAGCCCTGCCTATGACCACATGAGGCTTTGGGGAGACATCTAGACACAAGCCATAACAGAAATCAAGAATACTGAGGGTTTTTTTTAGATTCATGGTACAACCTTACCATTTGGCTAAGGTAGAGTCCCTAGAGAAACAATAGAGAAAAAAATACATATTTATATATAACTATACAAGGAACTTATTAGATAGGGTTTCAGGATCAGGATAGTCTGCAATGCCTGTGTACACACTGGAGAGCTGGAAGTTTAGCAGCTGCTCAGCCGCAGTAAGCCGAAAGCCACAGAACAAGAGGGATCAAGGATGAAGTGCCCGTCTAAAACTCAAGGCCTAGATAGTCCCCGGAAACTCACTAGTAGGAATCCACATTGAAATACCAAAAAAGGGGCTGGGGATTTAGCTCAGCGGCATAAGTGCCTGCTTTGAAATACCAAAAAAGAGGCAATCTGATGTCTACAGGCAATGGCAGTAGCAAAAAAATGCAGTCATCTGAACAGAATGGAGCTTTGCAAATGCAAGCCAACTTTCTCCTCCTTCATTCCATCTGGGCTACAAGCCTATTGGATTGTACCACCCAGAGTCTGGGTGGGTCTTCCTTCCTCGGTTTGCTGGCCTACATGTCAATCATCTCTGAAAATACCCCTCCCCCACAGGCATACCCAGAAGTATGTTTTCTAACCTACTAAGCATTCCTTAATCCAGTCAAGTTGACAGTCATGATTAAAGGTCATAGAAGATATTATTGGTCCTGTTATGCAAAGGAAGCTACTCACAGAAGTTAATCTCAAGACCATACTTTAAATTTTAAATCTAATCACTTCTCAGCCTTTTGGCTAAGATCAAGTATAAATTTTAAATCTACCTAACAAAAATAGTGACCAAAAAATCTAGAAATTTCTCTTTTGTACAAAAGACACACAGATTAAAATCTTCAATTAATGCTTTAATTCCTATATCATCTACTTTCTCTTTTTAAACAGATGCCTACAGAATTTTTCTATTCACAAGTTATTTTAAGTAAATTTGCACAGACATAAAAAGAATATTGTTATATTTCTTTTTAGAAAAATAAAATAGTCTAGGATTTTGTCCTAAAACATTCTGTAATTAAATGCATCTTGTTGAGTGGCTGACT
The DNA here is from genome assembly GCA_004027295.1 of Dolichotis patagonum. Classification (NCBI taxonomy): domain Eukaryota; kingdom Metazoa; phylum Chordata; class Mammalia; order Rodentia; family Caviidae; genus Dolichotis; species Dolichotis patagonum. The sequence continues at coordinate 91,880 of PVJX010004030.1, forward strand.
ACATAAAAATACCATGTTTCCTCTTCTTAAAAACATATTTTTAATTCATTCTTGAATTTGAGAAAAATTATCTAGGGTATTGTCATATGAGGACTCAAAGGTAATATGTATCTCACATAATTAATTTTATCATCATTGATCTAGATTCTACTCTCATTGAGTTCATCTTCCAATTTACCTAATAATTATATAATCCACTTGTATCAAATTTCATCTTTTTGCTATAGCAGATAGAGAATAGAAATCCAGATTTCTCAGCTCTATTCAATGAAATCTAAAACCATCCCAGTTTTATTTTATATTCTCTTAATGGTAATGCAAAACTTTAGGCAATACAGCAGGAAAACTCAGAGATGACAAAGTTCTAATAATTGAGTACACTCTTCCAACGTAAATGACTCCATCATTCTTGCTTTCTCGTTTTAGTTTTTTTCAGCTTTGTTGGGAATCATTGATGAGTGATGATGAAATGATTCCTAAATGACAAAAAAAAGGGGAGAAATATTTTCTCACATAGGAAAAAAAATAAGATCACTAAAATCTCATAATGTATCTTATGAAAGAGTCCAATAATATCATAATTACAAAATAGAATTTTATTTTATCTTTTAAAAATAAACAAACTATTGGTATATACTGGAAGGTATCTAAGAAATAACAATTGTTAAGTAATATTGATCTTTACAAAAGTTAAAAGTGCTTTTCATGCCTCTGTGTCCCCTCAGCCCCAAGTTCTGCAGTAGTTTCCTGATCTGTCTCCTGCCTGAAGTCTTCCCTGGCCACAGGCACGTGGTCCCCCTGTGCATGTAGCTGGCCAGAAGTGCCTGGAAGGTAGTGCTCCTAGGAGCACCCTCAATGATGGGGAACCAGACTTAATGGGCAAGTCCCCCCCACTTCTTCATTGATCCACAAGTCAGTTCTGTGTTGTGCTCTACACATTTTCTCAGTGGGCCCCATCAGGACTGAGCCCACATTGCCCCCAGCTGCAGCTCTCTCAATAGTGGACCGTTAATTGGCTCCCCTCCTTTCCCATTGCACTTCCCCACTCTCTTACTGCGCTTCTTTGAATAATCTCCAAGGATACCAGCTGCATGGAAATTCCTTGTCGTAAAATCCACTACTGGAAGACACATATGAATCCCCACATGACAATAAAGCAAATGATATAGTTGCAAATATTACTAGTAGGCTTGCTCATGGCTATACCTGGAGGCCTCATTATAGACCCCAGCAACCTAGAACACAGAAAAGTGGACTGATAGAAGTAATCCATACAGCAAGGATGGTAGGTAAGGATGCTAGACTGCAGATTAGAAGAAATAATGCTTTGAGAGATCATTAGAATAAGAATCTGTCTGAACCCATCAGAAGTGTGTATCTATTTGACGAAACGCTGGGAAGGCCTCCCGGAAGTGAAAGACAGACTGTCTAATCTTAGTTAAGAAACACCCTGTGCAGTAGACTATCCGTGGGCTTAGAGATGGAGGACCTGGATCCCAGTCCAGGCCTCTGACATCACTGTCACCTCTATGAAAGCTGACACTGTCTTCACAGAGTTGCTGGGAACAAGAATGAGATCATGAGCCACAGGAAAACGCTCTTCAGGAGTGAAACTTGTGCTTGGAACCCTTAGGAAGACAGTTTGCCAGCCACATTAGTGGCACTCAGAAACACATCATCTCAAAGCAGGTCTTGTTTTGGAAGAGAGGGCATCAGTGTCTTGGAAGAGGGTCTGAAAGTTTTTTTTCTGTGTTGTGAGCAGCTTTTAAAAGCTGCCCGAGTCCTTCAGATGAGCGTGATCACTGGCAGAAAAGGGACTTGGGGTCTGCCTCTGGGCAGCAGCAGGGTTAGGGCCATTCTGACCTGCTCTGCTTGGAGCTGTCTGGCTCCGGAAGTAGCTGTGTGAGTGAACGAGCAAATGTGGATGCTGCAATTTGGGGAGCCAGGAGGGCTCGCTGTGTGGCTGGGCGTGGTGGGGAGGCACTGCTCGCCAAGGCACTTCTGAACCTACAGCAGCGGCAGCAAGAGGAGAGGATGCATTTTTTGCCTGTATTTGCTCTCCACCCTCGAGGATTCCTTCACCACCCCAGCTGCTCTGTTCCCTCCCTCCAACTGCTAAAGAGAGACAGCCATGACCGTGTCCATCAGCCACCCACCCCACCAATGTGCAGTGCTCTGGTGCCCTAGGTACCATTCCCTTCTGGGTATCCTTCCAAAACAACTAAAAGCATCATACCACAATGATATGTGCACATCCATATTTATAGCCACACAGTTTATAATAGCCAAATCTTGGAAACAACCCATATGCCCATCAACAGCAACCAACAAATGGATAAAAAAGATGTGGGGTTTTTTTTAACATAATGGAGTACTACTCAGCCATAAAGAAGGATAAACTTGAGACATTTCTGGGTAAACAGATGCACCTTGAGACCACACTTACAAGTGAAATAAATTGGACACATAAATGTCCAATGGTGTGAGAAACTAAAAATGCAAAATAAGGACCAAAATGTACAATAAATACTGTAAAATAGGAAGTAACTGTTCAAGGGAAAGGGGAATGGGGGAAGTAAAAGGGAAAACAAATAATGAGGAGAAAAAATGATAAAAAGGAAACAGAGCTTTGTAAATAAGGAAGGAAAGAGGGGTTGAAGTGGGGGGGTGGGAAAATGGGGAAAAAAAGAGGAACTATCACTTACAGGTGCAAATTCCCTACGATAAATGTGATCATAATGCATATCTAAGTTGTACTACTAAACTAAATTTTATTTTTAGTAAGGCTTTCCCTGGTGAATGTAAGCATTATATATCACAAAAAAAAAAAAAAAAAAAAAAAGCTCTCCCATGGAACCTTTTCCCAATCCTGCCACTTTCACTCTGAGTCACTCTTCCTGTATTTGGTCTCCACCCTGCCACATGCTTTTCCCAAACTCCAAAGTGTTCTTTAAATAATGGTTTCATACCTTATCTCTGCCACATCCTTCTCCAGTTCAGGATCTCCATTTTTCTGTGTTTTTAATCTTTTCCCTCCAATGAAGGCAGGACATGTGGTCAAACTATTCAATGAATGTTTATATTATTTTAAAATGTGTTACAGCAGAAAGACACTGCCATTAATACCTCCCCCCAAAAAAATACTTCCCCTCACTTCAAGCATCCTTCTCCCATCATTCTTGATGCTTTCTGAAGCAGTTCTGGAAGTCTCTTTCATGAGTGTCTTTACAAGACATGATTAAAAAATGCAGTGCATGTGGCCACAGAGTGCCATCCGAGGGAAAGGCAGGCTCATGAAAACGTCGCAGCGTGTCTTTGTCCACCTTGCTCACCACCTAATGGCACTGTGTGACTTCTGGCTCTTCCCTAAAGGCAGAAAGGATCATCAAAGGTAAATGTTTTTAATTGATTCAGGACACTGAGGCAGCCAGGACAGTTCAACTAAAGATCCCCAGGAAGGAGGACTTCTAGAGCTGCTTCAGAAAGTGGCAGGAAGGGTGGGAAAGGTATGTTTGAAATGAGAGGGAGTGTTGCGAAGGGGATGTGTGCAAATTGTCTTTTACTATAATAAGTTATACATTATGCGGTAAGAAAGTTATACATCATACTGTAATAATTTAAACATTCCCCGTACTTTCCTATCCTACCCTATAAGTTATATTTGTGCTAAAAGAAGACGTGTGGTTTAAAATATCAAAAAGAAAGATCAAAACCAGTCTCCTCTGCCCTCTCACTGCACCTTCACCCATTGAATTCCACATCCTTTGCTCCCCATGAAGAACTTCTCGTCCCAACAGCCATGCTGATTTGCCCAGCCACTACTGAGCACCTACTCTGTGCAAGGGATGTACCTTGCAGAGTTCAGCCTTCAAGACCGTCTTCTCTCCTGCTCAGCAGGGCAACTGGCCTCCTGCAGAGGTTGATCACAATGTAGCCAAACTGATAAAGCCATTCAACAACAAGGAGAAATAAATATAAATCCTGTGTTTTTTCCTGTAAGTTTTAAATATCCATGTATTTAAACAGCTACCACTTAGTGAGCATTTACAACATTCAGAGCACTTTATAGGCATCTTATTTCATCCTCGCAACAACCAAACTGCCATATTTCAGAGGAGAAAACTGGAGCTCAGAGAGGTTAAGACACTTTTCCTATGGCTACACAGCCCTTGGTGGCAGAGCTGTTTCCTAACATCAGCATGTCTGGCGCCAAGCACATGTTGTTTGTCACTAACCTGAGCCGGAAGAACTAGAAAACCAGATGGAGCTTTTCCTCAAAGTGAGTCTAAATCTCAGCTGGCATCAGAGACGGGGCCAGGGACCTTGATTCAAAGTCAGTGGTGCAAGCTGAGGTCCACAGCCTCCGGGCAGGGCAGCACTCAGGAAGGAGCCAGAGCCTGGAAAGTAGGACAGCACCGACCACAGGCCCTTCCCTCGGAGCCAGGCCAGGCTGTACACCAGCCAAGGAGACCGCCTTGCCCTCCACCAGGAACACGACCCACAGGCCACAAGTGCACTGAACCACTCCTGTGTGACCGTTGCTGCAGCCTTGTGAATTCCGTTCTCCCATAGCCCAGTGCGTCCTTGGTCCAAGTGCCTGTGGCACTGGGTAATGCCTCTCAGATGGCCACATCTCTCTGGCCAGTTTGGCTACAAGCATCTTGAGGTTGGAGCCCTATCTTCTATCTCCTAGGTTCTCTGTCCTCCCTCCCAAGCCACAACAAGGTCAAAGCCTATCTCAATCACACTTTGTAGGCCATTAAAATGTCCAAATGAGACCAAGGTAAAGAGTGGCTAAATCGAACAGACTATTTTTAAATTAACTAGAATGAAATGCAGATTAAGGGGAAATTATTTGTTATTGCTGTTTTCCCATGTGAGAGGTATAGTTTCAATCAGAACATGTAAAAACCCCTCAGACATATTTGTTCCTACATTTGTGCCTTTACCAGATGTCTTGCACAATTAGACATCTGTCCAAAGACAGAAAAATTTGCATTTGGATGCTTGTATTAGAGGCAGGAAATACAACATAATAGTTAAGATTCCCAGTTGGGGAGTTAGAGAGACTTTGATTCAAATTCCATTTCTGCGACCTGCTGGCTGAGCACGGCAAGACGCTCCTCCTCTCAGGACCCAGCTTTCTCATTGGAAATGGTAATCAAAAGTGCTTTCCTAGTTCATACCTATTGGGATGCCTAACATCCAAAGACGAAACAAAACAAAAACAAAAACACTAGTGTTGGCAAGAGTGCAGACCAATTGGAACCCTCTTGCCTTGCTGGTTGGTATGTAAAATGATACAGCTGCTGTGGAAATCAGGACGGCAGTTCCTCAAGAAATTAAACGCAGAATTACCATATGACCAGCAAGTCCACTTCTGGCACATACCCATGTGAACTGAAAGCAGGGATTCCAACAGATATTTCAGGACTCAGGCTCATGGCAACCTTATTCACAATAGCCAAAATGCAGAAATGACCAAAAGCTCCACTGAAGGGGTGAATGGATACATAGGGTGACTACTATACAGCTTGAAAAGGAGACTCTGACATTTGCTACAATATAGACAAATCCTGAGACACTGTGCCAAGTGAAACAAGCCAGTCTCAAAAGGATAAACATTATGTTATTCGGCCTAGACCAGGTATCTAGAGCAGTCAGATTCATAGACACAGACGGTAGGACAGTGGTTGCCAGAACATGGAGGGCGTGGGAAATTCATTTAGCGAGTAGATTTCCAGTTTGGAAAGACAAAAATGGCAAGTGGTGATGGTTGCACAAGAATGTGAATTTACTTACTGTCACCGAACTACATACTTTCAAATGCTTACATTGTATATTGTATATATTTTACTCCAATAAAAAGTGACTTCTTTATGGTTTTGTTATAAGGTTAAATGGATTAACATTGGTTAAGCAACTAGTGGTCTCTGATAGGAGTTGGGTTACTACATTGTAGATATGTAAACTCAACTCCAGTCCTCAGCACCAAAGGCTGAATCTTGAGCAGCCCAGAGCCTGCAAGAGGACAGGCAAGAAGAAAAAAATGAGGGAGTGGATGAATAGAGAAACCCCAGGCTGATAAGGAGGGATTATAACCAGGCAAGAAGAAAAAATGAGGGAGTAGATGAGTAGAGAAACCCCAGGCTGATAAGGAGGGATTATAACCAGACAGAAATGTAGAGAATATAAGACCCCAAGGAGACACAAATTCAAGAAAGAAAGCAAGCAAGCAAGCAGGGCCAGATAAAAGAGGACCTGAAACAGACAGAGGAAAAGATCTGCAGTGGGACCCAAGTGAGACAGGGTCAGAGCAGAGCTATCAGAACCAGGTGTCTGTTAAACTGAATATCAGACATGTAGCAAAAGAGCTTTTAGTGTAAGTATGCAACCAAGATTGCATAGCCCTGTTTTATAACATAGACATTCTAAAGATGCATTCATTGTTTATCTGAAATTCAAGTTCATCTTGTGTTTTTATTCACCAAGTGTGGCCATCCAAGGGTACAGGATTGACTCTGCCTTCCGTGCTTTTTTTAAGTCACTGTAGGATGTCTGCAGGTTGTGGAAAAATCTGGACAGCTCAGTGGTGGGGGAATGGGGCCTGGGACAGGAATCTTGGCTTCACAAATACATTCTTTCACAATTGAGCCCCCAAAATACCAAGTTTCCTCAACAAGTCTTAACATAGAAATTAACTTTCAAAACTTAGGTTTGCAGCCCCACTTTTGAAGGGGCTCGCTTGTGAAGGCATAAGGCCGGGAAGACCATAGTCCGGCAAGCTAGGGTCCTTCTGGGCTTCTGTGATAAGAGGGAGTAACTGATCCCAGTTCCCTTGCAGAAGAGTCTGATCAATAAAGGCCAGGTCAGCAAGCTGCATTCACAGGGCCTGCCCCCCACCCCACCTGGGCCCAGCCACCCACCGAGGTCCCCACCCACAGCCCCTGCACCTCAGCCCAGGCCCTGCGTCCATTTGCATAAATAGTAGTCACAACGCAGCCTGCAAGCGGAGACCTGGAAAGGGCTGCCTGTGTGAAACCAAACATCCTTCCCAGGCCTCAGCCCTGTGCTGATTAAAAGCCGCAGTCACTGGTTTTGTTTTGAGAAGAGCCAGGGTATTATGCTCAGGTCCCCTTTGCTCCTCACTGCTTCCAGCTGCCGAGGCATCAGGGAAGGGACCACACACCAGCAGCCGGCTCGGAGGCCTGGCGGAGATTAAACCCCAGGCGGGTGGGGGAGGCCCCCTTCCAGGAGCCGCCGCCAGGGACCCGGTGCGCGGCTGCGTTGGAAAGCGCCACCCTCGGCCCAGAGCCCCTTGTCCATTGCACAATGAGCCGGGAGGAGGGCGCAGAGAGCGCGGGGAGAAGAGCAGCACCCTGCATTCGAAGGGTGCGACTTTTCCCTGACTTTCTTAATCTAAACAAATTTATTGACCACATAACAAACATACCCTGGGGGAAGTGTGGGAGGGGGATGACAGAGAGGGGCACATCTGGGCCCCCCCCGCCCCACCTGCTAGCCAGGTGGGTGCCGGTGGGTGCCAGCCCTTCCTTGCCCGCCGAGGGCAATCAGAGTGGGGTTAGGGTTAGGGGTTGCTTTGCCTGTTCTTCCTTCACTGTCTCACGGGCACCAGAAGGGCAGTCACACTGCGCAGCCCGGGAGACCCAGGAGCTAGCACAGTGCCGGGTATGGGGGGGGGGGGCTGTTTGTCTTTGTGGGTGCTGAGGATTGAACCCAGGGTCTTTGCACTGAGCTACATCCCCAACCTTTTTTTTTTAAATGTCTCACTGTGCAGACTAGGTTTAAACGTGTGATCCTCCTACCTCAGCCTTCCCAAGTCCTGAGAGTACAGGGGTGTACCACCCCACACAGCTCCAACGACAGTTTTTAGAATAAAATAGAGTATGGTGGCACAAGCCTGTAATCCCAGCACTCCGGAGGCCGAGGCAGGAGGATCG
>PVJX010004031.1:0-99777 GCA_004027295.1 Dolichotis patagonum
CCCAGCTCAATAACAGTACACAAGTTTTAGGAGTCACAGTTCAAGGATAAGTTACCTTTATTTAAAATAAATGCAGTTCAAAATATAAAAGACAGCACATTAAGTAGAGATTATCCTTCAGAGCAACTTTAAACAATGCAGAAGCCAAAGTGGCCCGAGGCTCGTCACCCGTCATTTCGTGGTGCTGCTGGAAGTGGTGTCACTCAGGCAGTCACCTTCAACGTCTAACGGTGCCACGGGGTTAAATAAAGGTCTTTCTCTCTTAGCTTGGATTTTGCCAAAGTTAGCCTCAAACTCCCTTTTTGTCCCACTGAGATCTGCTAGATGACCATCCTTTATTCTGTAGCCTAAGGAATTTAGTTTCCTTATTCTGTACTGAACTATCTGTGGTGTTAACTCGAGCACCACTGGCGTCTCTCTTATCTGCGCTATGGAAATCCCCTCTTGCACTAACCCCCGAATCCGCTCTTCTAAAACTGGAACAGAGTGGTACAGAAGAGCAGGACATTTCAAAACCAACTGCTTCATGTCACGGTCTGTGCATTCGAGCACATTTTTTGAGAAGGAAATACTGTTCTGGATGCCTCTTGGGCAAAGCTGAAAAAGGAACCCTTTGAGTTTGGACAGAAGTTGAAGAATTTCCGCGTTGGTGAAACCCTGCTCCTGGAGAGATTCCAGTGTTTCCCCCACGGCCGCAGGAGAATTGAACAAAATAAACGGGTTCTGGTTTAGTAACTTCAGCAGCCAGACTTTCAGGTTGGCCTCAGTCCCACCTCTGTGCAGGTAGCTCTCCTGCAGGACCCGCACCATCTGCTTGTTGCTCTCCACAGGGCGATGGAAGACGCCAGACGCCATGGTCAGCAGCCTGCTGATCACCACGTTCCTGAGCCCCAGCTCCTGAAAGAGCCGGATGTTCAGCCCCAGGTTCTCCTGGTGCTGGACGCTGAAGAAGGCCTCCGGGAACTGCTCTATGAGCCTGGCCAACTCGCGCTTGCTGCCGCACACCAGCTGCCAGAGGTCCCTCTGGGTGGCCACTGCAGCGGGGCTGCAGAGCACGGCTTCGGGGCAGCGCTCCAGCACGCTGGCCACCGCGGCCTCGTCGGCGCCCAGGCCTCGCAGCACACGCACCACCTCCTCCACGTGGCTGTCTTCCTGCAGCAGCACCCAGCCTTTCGATCTGCGGATTTTCCTGACGTCAACGCTAAGCCTGCGGAGCTGCTGCACTGTTCTCTCGTTTTCCTGCCCGGACTGGGACTGGCCATCCGTTGCAAAGGCGCAGTGTGGTGGCCCTGGGGTGCATCTGGGCGCTGCTGGCACCGCCCAGAAGCAGCACAGCCTGCGGGGCCCGGCCTGCAGTGACAGCAGTGTCCGCAGCACGCCTGCCATCTGCCCAGCTGTGAGACAAGAGAGAGGCTCTCAGGGGAGCGACCCTGCGGGCTCATCTGTGCCCTTCGGAGCTCTGGGTTCAGGATCTGCTAAGCGACGTGTGAGCAGCTGGACTGCCCTCCTCGGACCCGGGCTGCTGGACACTGCTGACAAGGTTCCCTGTCCGTATCTCACACACACCTTTGAAAAATGGCTTTCGTGTATACAGCTGATAGCAGATACTTCTCCTGGGAAAGGGGCATCTCATTTTGTATTTCAGAGTATTTTTGCTGAATATCAGGTCAGTTAATCTGTTTTAAATTAGTTAATCTATGCTTGTTTTATTAGAATTACGTGAATGGGCTCCTATGTATGAACTCAGAATTAAAATAAATCCCAGCCTGGTGAGTGCCAGGCACCACCTGCCAGTGTTAGTGGAGCCCAGAGTTGTGGTCCAGCCGCCGTGGCCTGACACAGCAGCCCTGCATGGTGGTGAGCAGAGAGCCCTGGCCACCTCCGTCTCCTTAGGGCCCTGCTGGACCAGGGTTAAAACAGAAGGAAGAGAAAGGCCTCAATGTTTATGTCCTGCAAGTCTTACAGGAAAAAGTTTGGAGTCAGTTTCAGCAAGCGTGCAGGGCGTCCCGGGTCAGAGAGAGCTTGCACCTGGCTCCTGCCAACCCCTGGCTTCACTGTCACACCTGCCCCACTAATCCAGATAAATGCTTACTCTATAGGGGAAAAATACGGAGACTTCCATTTTAATTTACTCTTCGCAATGACAGCTCACATTAGTGCCTATAGGGACAAAAAGTCGTTGTACACACAACTTTTTGTCTTACTTTTAGCGTTTTCTTCAGATACCTCCTCAACCGAACAGGAAACAACAGGAAAGCAACCAAGAATCTTAACAAACTTGTACAAAGAGGCCATTTTTCAGGGGAAGGTGGAGGAACAGCCTTTAGCTACACAGGTTCCCCCATCCTGCGGCCCACACCGCTGTGCCAAGCCTGGCCTTCCCCCCTGAACCAGCAGGGCAGCCTGTCCGGTCACCCAGATGAGCACAGGAGAGGTGTGGGGGGTGGAGCCCTCAGCTGCAGAAGGAACAGCAGCATCTGAGCCGCCAAGAGCTCCGCCTGGGAACAGCGCGGAGCCTGCAGCCCACGCGGGCTTCGGGAGCCACGTGGGGCCCACACAGGTTCACGGTGCACGGAGCACGCTGTGAACAAAGGGGAGCTACAAAGGTATGCGAGACGCCCCAGCTTTCCAGAATGGCCACAAGCAGCAGACAGGCTGCAGACAAGCTGGCGAATGCCGCTTGGTTGCAGCAGTAAGGTCTCTTCCCCACGCTATGGACAGTCCAGGTTCCGGCTCTCAGGGCCCCGTTTTCCTATTTCTTTTTGCTTTTTGGTGCCACTGAGCTTCACCCCCATCCTGACTTCGTTTCCGTTTCTCACCTCTGTGATAAAGCTTTACCTGGAGCCAGGCTTGCCTCACACCTGCCAGTGACTGCTTGAGTTCAGCCTGAGCCGCAGGGCCTCGGATCTCGCAGCCCTGAGCGCGCTGGCCCTGGCCAGGGCGCACATCGCTCCCAGTGACAACAGCGACCACAGCCAGGGCCACCCGGTGGGAAGTCACCGCGAGGCCAAAGGGGTGTTCCTGCCTCCCGCTTCCCCGCTCAGTGCAGGCACTGGGGCTCTGGACGGCTTCCCGCCCCGCCAGCCCACTCGGCCCCACCTTTCCTCCTGCGCTGTCCTCCCGGGGTCCAGACCCTCGGTTGATCTCGCGGACCCGGATCCCTCACCACCTCCCAGTCTCCTCCACTGCTCTCTATACCGCTCCCAACAACAAGAAAACAACCAGGGGTGCAGCCGCCGGGTCCCCGCGGGCTCCTCTCACCTCCGCGCCCGCGAGCGGCCTGGGCGGCACCGCAGGACGAAGCCCCGGGTGCCGCCCCGCGACCCCCCTGCGGACTCTGGGGGCCAACCTTCCCGACCTCAGGACCCAGGCGGCCCCTGTCCCTGCACGGGCCTCCGCGGCACCGGCCACAGCTGCGCCCCAGCCGAGCGGCAAGACTGTCCCCGTGCCGTCCCAGCCACCGCGGCGCGCCCAACCCGGCGCCCCTTCCCGCGCCGCCACGGCTACGGCTAAGGCCACCGCAGCTCCGCCCGCTTCTCGCAGCTCCTGAGGCTCCTCCCGCCGCACCGCAGGGCAGGCGGGGACCCGAGCTCGGCCCACTCACCGGAAGCGACCCCGCGCGGCGCAGAGAGGCTCGGGAAATGGAGGGGGCGGAAGCCGGCGCGACCCTTGCAGGCCGTGACCCCGGCTCTTCACCGCGGCCTCTGCCGTGGGGCAGGAAAGCGGGGGCGCCGCCGCCGCGGCCCGGACCCGCTCTGCGAAGCCCACCCGGCAAGGGCGAGGCACAGAGGCTTCCTGAGCGCCGCGGGGACGCGCTGGGCTCCCGCGCCGACCCGGCCCCTCCGGGACAGCTTCGTCTCCGGCTACTTTGCTCTTACAGCTCGCGCGATCGCCGGGGCCTCAAACCGCCGCGCCGCCCGCAAAAGTAGGGGGAGGTCCCGGAGCAGCCGCGGCCGCGGGTCACCGGGAGGGCAGAGGAGAGGCGCGCACGCCAGGCCGCTCCTAGCAGGCGCCGAGCCCCTAAGATCCGCCCCCCAGCCTCCGGCTGCGCCCAGGTGCGACCGGGTGCGGTCCGGGAGCACAGACACTCGCGACTCCTCCCACAGCAGGCACGACCGGCTTCGCCCTTGGCCAATCAGAGCTCGGGAAACTGCTCCTCCCGCAGCACGTCCACGTGCTTCCAGTGCAGCCAATCAAAACGTGAGGCGCTCTCACATCACCAAGGCGGGGGCGTACCGGGGGCGTGGCCCGACGGGGACGGGGTCTGTGGACGTGGTCTGTGGACGTGGTCCGTGTGGCGGCGTGGCACGCGGGGCGGGGCTCGCTAGCGTGGGAACCGGCGCTGCGGGAAGAAGCTGGGGCCGCGCTGTCGGCCTGCGCATGCCCTCCCTCCTCGGCGTGAAGCACCGGGGTGCGGCCACGCTGGCCCCAAGGCACTGTCACAGCCCGCGAGACGGACTCGGGACTCGGGGTCGGCTGACTCGAAAGCAGAGCCAGCCGAGTTCGCAGGGCGCCCCAGGCCCCCTAAGGCCTTCGAAGCACAGGCGCCGCGGGCCCTCCTCCCCGCTGTCGGTGTCCCGGCGGCGCCCCCCTTCCCCGCTTGGCTCACAACGAGGCCGGCGGCCGGCTCTGGGGTGAAAGCCGAGCCCCGTGGCCGCGTGGAGCCCGGGACCGCAGCTCCCAGTGTGGCTCTGAGCGGGGGCCGTCCCTGTGCTGCAGCCCGCGGACCCCGAGCGCCTCGCACGTCGCAGACTTACTCATGGGCTGCTGCGTGCTGCATGCTGCTCCTTGCCTTGCAAAGGCGGGGGTGCAAACAACCAAAATGTGTCATCCGCGGTGAGGAAGGGGGATCGCGGGAGAGAGAGAAGGCACTGAGCTGCAGCTGCCCTCCCGGGGCGCTGGGTCAGGCCGCAGGGCGCGGGGCTGCGAGGCTTCGAGGCCTGGGCCTCGCGATGGTGGCGCGGAGAGGAGGTGGACACCCGGACCGTAAACAGACGCTCCTCCAGGCTTCCTTGTTGAAATGGGGTCTCCCCACCGCGGGGCCAGGCTGGCCTTGAACTTGGCGCTCCGCCCGCCTGCCGGTCCGTTGAGTGCTGGCTATAGGCTTGCGCCCTCCTGTGGCCTTCATCCTGGAAGTTGTAGCCAGCACATCTCCAGGACTACAAAACCAGAGGGAGAGCTTCGGACGGAGAAGAGGGTAAAGAGACCACTACACGCATGTTATCTTTCAAAACAGTTTACAGTCCTGTATTGAATTCTGGGAAGATCCTGTTTTCTAGTAGGTGAGAGGGGTATTAATAATGGTATCAGTCTTTTATGGAGCAGTTCCACTAATTTAACACAAGTGAAAAACAAGGATTCTGAGTAGGTTCATTCGAAAAGCTTGGTTCCGCACGAGTTCGCCCAGCTGTGGGTAGTAACAACTTAAGGCTAACTTGCTGCAGAGGTGAGAGGTCTTCACCCCCGGCACTGCTGGTAGAAGGATTTCTCAGCACAGCCCTGGTAGCTGGGGTCCGCGCCCTCCGCGGTGCAGCTGCTCACTGCGCCCCTCAGCCGTAATTCAGAGCAGGCTGAGAATGCAAAGAAAACCACTTACCTTGTGCCCGTTCCCCACGGCGAACGTAATCATTATGTACTGCAAGTAAGTGCTTGGGAAACAAAACAAATAACCCTGTGTTTATAAGTACTGTTCAAGCACACTGATACCCCTTTCCCTTCCAGGGATTCATTCTGGCCACAACGCGGACCACATGGAAAAAGCGTTTGAAAAAAATTTCGTGAAATGCAAAACAAAATCAGCCCACGTTTCTATGCGACGTACCAGTGCCTATGCTGAATGTTTTTACTAAAATGCTCACTTACATGGTTAACCTTTCCCACGATGGTGACGATACACGGTAACTGATAAAGCATATACACTTATATACAGTGAAGTCAGGCCCACAGATTAAGGTGTGAAATACGGTTATCATGAAAAAAAAATGCAATCACTTAAAAATGCTGTTTCTGTACTTTTAACTCACATCTATCTTCAGTTACCTTTAATGCAATTCTCATGCATGTGTGACACTACTGAAGACAGAATGGTAAGCACTAGCCCAGTAGAGAACCACCGAGGCGTGGTAGCAGCAGTGGCGTTGATGGCAGCTGCGCAGAGCTACAGGACTGTGTACTCCCAGTCCAGGGGCCACACAGCCCGGCAGCCCGGAGCTAACAGCCCTCAGTGCCAACACAGGCCAGGGGCTGACGCGGGCTGAATGAAGCAGGGAGCAGCCTTCCCACCCCCACGTGGTGGATGAAGCGAAGTCCACACAGTCACAGGTGGGGTTTTCTGGAGGTTGGTGATGCTGGGACTAAGGGTGGCCCTCGCTGGGGGTAACCCGTGGAACATCAGGGACAGAAGGAGGGCTGCTGTCACTTGCTGCTTTGTTCCCTTCTTCCTGCCCTGCTTTGTCATGGTCTGTCTCCCCTGTCGTGCCCCTCTGCCTTGGAGCCGGCCAACTATGGACAGAAACCTCCACACACTGTGAGCCAAAATAAACCCTTCCCCCAGTGACTTTGTGTGTTAGGCATGTTGTCTCAGCAATGTGAAAAGACAAGGTCGTATTTAAGACCTCAAAGTAAGCAGCAGAGCCAGGCATCTGACACTTTTGTTGTTGGTACTAGGAATTGACTTCAGGACCGGCAGGTACTTATGCCACTGAGCTACATCCCTGGCCCAAAGCCCTCACTCTTAACTGCTGTCCTTGCAGCCCAACTTAGTTACAAACTCCACTGTTGGACAAAATCCTCTTGGCTTTCAATCCTTCTTGCAGATAATTTTGAAAAATACTGCGTCACAGAGAGCCCTGGTCTGCATTCAGTCCAGAAGTGTCTATTTGTAACTCCATGGAAAAGTTACTGGAATTTTGGTGCGTTAATTTCCAATCTACCATTTCCACTGCGACCCATGGCCAGAATAAAGACGCTGAGGCAGATTTATAGTTGTGGGGAGACAAGGGTTCTAAGTCCAGCTGGGGTGATGGTTAACTGGAACAAAGGCCTCGATCCAGGGCCAAGCCCGGGTTTTATTAATTTGTGAAGAGGGGCGTGGCTTGGGGAATGAGTGACTGTGAGAACTTGGGGAAGCACATGAATATTGAGCTGTACTAGGTAGGAGGCCTGAGGTCACCTTTGCAGTATGCAGACAGAACAGTGTGCAGAGTCATCTGCATAGCACAATTCAAGGTAGTACCTAATGTGGGGTCGGTGCTTCTGCTCAGATGTGTAATGTTGTATGCCCTGGAAAGTCACTGCCTCTTATCTGGAGGCTGGATCCCAGCAGACAGCACGGAGCGTGGCTCTCCTTCCTGCCGGCTCACAGGGCTCACACGTGCTTCTTGGGTGCCATGGGGCGGGGCAACACTGCTTGTCGCCTTGCTTCAAAGATGACACATCAGTGATTTGCATTGCTTAGAGCCATCTGAGGGGAAGGAAAAGTCCTGGCCAGTTCTGTACACATCAACACAAGGACACAGGGCCAGGGTTGGCCAGCATGGAGAGACTTGCTCTTCTTCCAGGCCAGCCATCTAGTTGGTCCTGCCCACTGTCTTACTGAATGCCTGGTGGCTTCCTTCACTCAGAAGGGTAACCTGACCCTGTAACGGTGATCACATCTTGCACAGCAATGCTCCTGCCCTTTCCAAAAACAAAAGGCAATCACCCAGCACACAGTATTCTGTATTTGCATGTTCTTTAATAACAAAGTCACTTCAGCTATAAACAAACAAAAATGGAGACAGGAGACGGCGCAGTCCTTCCACAGCTTCGGCACACATGACGTTTAGAGCACAACGTGTCAACACAGGCTACACCTACTAATGCCGATCATGTGTATTTCTAAACATCGCTATCAAAAAGTCCAAAGTTAGGTCAGACAATGTAGTTGAGAAAATTTTGTCCTAAAATTTTAGCAAAGTCTTTTAAGAAACTCTAAAAACCTATTTTCCCACATTGACTCTCAAAACGTTTGAGTTTTATATCAGAGTATCAGTTTGCAACTTAAATTTTTACCATACATGAAAAATTATCAAAAATATATTGATGGGTCTATACTAATTGTGACTGTATTTACATTAAGCAAATTCTTTTACCAAGTTCTTTATATACAAATTACCACTTGTCCTATGTGAAATTCATTAAAAAGTTACAAACCACAGAAATGTCATTAGAAATAACGCATTCAAAATGTAACCGCTTTCCATAGATGAAGAATATTTTTAAATAATTTAATTGAAATGTACTGATCTCTCGTCAATTTCAGCTGCAACAGTATTCCTTCCAAATGTTCTCTGATTTAGGGAGAAAAAGACAAGAAAGTGTAAGTGCAAAGAATTAAATGATAACATTTGATGAGTATTTACTGATCTTTCAGAGATTTATATTCTAACTAGGCAGGCATAAAAAGATTAACATAAAAAATTAAACAGTTTAAGATAACTTAAGAAAGAAAAAGTCTTTAAAAACTTGCAAATGTACCACAGAAATACTTTTCATAGTAATTTAAATCACAAAACAGTACCCCAAACTCAGTTAAATTGAATGCAGGCGTGGCTTTTCAATATTTCCAGTCAGCATTTGAAAAATTCAACAGGAAAGAATTCAGATTTTAGAAGCAGCACACAGATAAAAGAAATGCATATGTATGCATGTACTTTTGTCTGTTTGAGGCAGGGTCTCACTATGCAGTTCAGGCCGGCCTTGAGCTCACTTTGTAGCCCAGGCCAGTCTTGAACTTGCAACGATCCTCCTGCCTCAGCCTCCCGAGTGCTGGGATTACATGCACCACTACACCTGGGTAGGAATTGTATTTCAAAGGCAAAATTTGGTGGAAAGTTCATAAAGAGACAATGCACTCAAAGAAGAGGCCACCTTACGCATCTTCAACTCATAGTTACATAGTAAGCAGATAAAAAGTTCTTTTTCTACGCATTTCAGATTTAAAGATCACTGGTCACAGCACTTTGCCCAATACAATTTGCCCTCTGGTCTCCTAATCAACTGACTCTGTGGTAATCACTAACAATGTATTCCTCGGGACTCCGGGGTGAAGGCCGAGCAGAGGACCCTCTGCAGTCACCTGCGTGAATGACGCGCCCTCCACAGCCGGAGAGCAGATCCCGGGGCTCCTTACCATCAGTTGGGGCTCTGCCGCTGGATCTTGTGACCAGTGCTCTGCGCGTCCTCCTCCTGACTGGGCCGCTTCCCGCCGCCCAGCCCGGGGCCCACGGGGCTGCGCCCTGCACACAGGAGACGGTGGCTGAGCCCGGGGCCGCGCGCGGCTGGAGCGCGCCCAGGGCCTGGCCTTACCTGGCAGCGGCGCCTGCGGGCCTTCTCCCTGCGCACAGTGTGAGCCGCCGCCGCCGCTCCCAGGGGCGCAACCTGCGTGGGAGAGAGAAAGGGACCTCTGATCAGAGCTGAGGCTTCAGATTTAAAGATTTCAGATTTAAAATCCCACAGTTAGTATTTAAATTCACTTATATGCTTTTTTTCAATTCTCCTACGAGCCAAAAGTCACCAGCCCAGATCAGGAACTTACAATCAGTTTGCAGAAACGTTAACAATTCAAAGACTTGTCTCCTAAGACCCGCTTCTCCAGCAGGCGACCAGGGTCAGACACCCGAGCACCAGGGGGGAAGGGCAGCACGAGGCACCGCCCCTCGCGTCCTCCCCACTCCTCCCGACCCTTTCCTCCGGCAGGTAACAGGGGTGCTGCAGACTGAGCCAATCCCACCCCTAGAAGAGGCGGGCTGCGGGGCGCTCAGGCCGCCAGAGGGGACGGGGGCGCCTGGACTCGCGACAGCCACCTGGGGCGGGGCGGCACAAGTCCACGCCCCTGTTTTACGCGCTCCTAAATCTTGAAGGCCGCTTTTCAGGCTTTCACAAGCTTTGGGACCTCGGAAGCTGCGGCACCACGGTGCCGCATCCCAGGAAGGTGCCCTAGCACGGGTCACCGAGGGAGGCCCCGCTGACTCCCACTTCGCGGCGCCGCCGCCTGCTGTCACCAAACGGTCAGCTCCACCATGCCGAGGCAACGGCACCGGCCGCGGCTGACGCGGAGACCGACTGATGGCGCTGCACCTCCTCTTCCTGACGTCAGCTGGCTCCCCGCGAGGTGACGTGCGCCACCAGTGCTGTGGCAGTGGGGAGCCCTTCGCTGCCATGACTACGCCAAGGCCAACGCCAGCCGACCGGACGCTGAGATGGCGCCCGTGACGTTCGTGTGCTGCACCATAAAAGCCCAACAGACACCCCTTCAACTGTCCTGTCGCACGCTGGCTAAAGGCCTGTTAGGCAAGGCCCACGCCAGGCACCAGGCACAGGAGCGACACGGGAGTGCTGCCAGGGGCCCTCGGCCAGCAGCAGAGGGCGGGAAAGCGGCCAAGCACAAAGGAGGGCGGTCAGGGCCGGCAGGGGCTCCGGGGAGACCCCGGAAGGTCAGGACACAGCACGAGTCAGAAAGGAGCTCTGCGGTTTGATTTTCTCAGGTTGGGTGGCCGAGATAAATGAGAACAGCGCAAACACAAAACAGCCTGGGAAACGGGACAGGCCAGTGCGGGCTGACCTCGGCGGGCGGCACAGATACTAGCAAGGAACTAGACGGTTCGATTTCTACAGAGTTAAAAAAGAGATGTAACTAGAATTAAAAATCAGGAGAACGACTGCCTTCACAGAGGAGAGGAAAAATTAACAATAAATATACTGGAGTCTTCTTAAAACGGTACTTTATCTCTTCAGAGAGCTACACACCAGGCAGGCAGGCACTTGGCCCTCCTAATCCCGGAAAACGCACCAGCACCAGCCCTACTTCCGTGGAGGGACCGAGAGGCGGCGGTCAGCTCATCGTCAGCTCGCAGAACCACGCTCGGACGCCACACGCCGGCGCACTCACGGTTGTCAGGGTCACCACTGCAGTTTAATTCTAACATGCTCAGACAGACAGGCGTGCTGGTACACGCCCACCATCCCAGCCCCCGGGGATGCTGAGGCGGGAGGGCCACTGCAAGTTCCAGGCCAGCCTAGGCTAACAGTGAGTCAAGGGCAGCCTGGACTGCATAGCAGGAACTTGCCTCAAAAGAAAACAAATAAAAAAAGAATGCTGGGGGATAGAAAGTGGAACTCATAGCGTGGAAACAACTTTTTCTTTCTTGAGTGCAGTGGCAATTACCTGTAATCTCAGCTACTCAGGAGGCTGAGGCAGAAGATCACAAGGTCGAGGTCAGCCTAAGCAACTTAGCCAGACCTTGCCTCAACGCTTTTTTATTTTGTTCTGATTTTTTGCTTTTGACCCTGCTTTTATTTGAGTAACAGCCCGACGATAAGCCTAGCAGCTTAGGGAGGCGGGCTGTGCATGTGGCGGTGCTGCCACAGGTCACCCCAAGCAGGGCGTCTGGGTCCTGCCTTAGCTGGCCCTTTTCAGAGGTAGACGTTTCTTCCCATCTTTCCGGGAAGTTCACACAGCGCACACTCTGAATGTAAGACTCACAGGATACACTCGGTTTTGTCAAATTCATGACATGAGTGGTTGACCGGTTCATTAAAGAAGACTTCCAGGGGCCGGGGACATAGCTCAGTGGCGTGAGCGCCTGTCTGGCAAGCCTGCCTGGACCTTCCAACAGGTGCTGGAGAGGCACGCCAGAGGCAGACCGCTCGCCCGTGCCTAGTAAGTGCCCCGCCCCCACGGTATTTGGTTTTTAGAAAGTTTTTTTATAAGACAAAATGTCTACCTTATCATTTCCCCTCATCATGTTACATCATCAATAGCAGCAAAAGGATATTTAAATAAAATCCTCACTTCACTTACACAAGAAGATACTGAAATGAAATACACAGAAAAAAACATTCTCTTTGCAGTTAGGGACCGACCCCAGACCCCAGGCCCCAGGCTCTGCACTGAGGCATATTCAGTCCTTTTCAAAGCCTTTTTCCTTTGCTGTTGCTTTTGAGACAGGGGCTTGCTGAGTGGCTAAGGTGCCCGGCTGGGCTGAACTTGCCCTCCTCTCCTGTCTCAGCCTCCCTGAGTGCTGGGGTCTTAGGGGTGACCACCACACCTGGCCACACTGCACTTTTACGAGTGACTGTCGCTGTTAGCTAGCACTACGCTATTGTTCTCCTTTACTGGTTTTCTGAGACTTTCTGAGCTATCTGTGCTGATAATTTTCTTTTTCTTTTTAGCAGTTTCTGAGGTATAATTCACATGCTATAAAACTCAACTGTTGTAAGTGTATAATCCAGTGATGTTTAAAAAATTCAGTTTACAGCGTTCTGTGAACATCACCATAATCCAGTTCCAGAACATTCTCCACCACTCCAGCAAGACCTCCCTGCCCGCCTGCACCCTCCCCATTCCTCGCTCTGAGCAGCTCTGCTCACGGACGGGGCACAGCACGTGTGCTCCTTGCGTGTGGCTGAAGGCCACGCCACACTGGCTCTGGCACACACTGCGTGCAGGCCCGGGTACCCTGCTGCCTGTCAACGGCACGAGCCACGCGCCTCCTCCATCCCGACCAGGACAGGTGCAGCCGCGCAGGCGGTCCTGTATGAGCCTGTGTGGACACCTGCCTCCCCTCTCCTGAGCAGACACTCAGGGAAGTCCTGGGTTGCACAGAAGTTTACAAAGCTTTTTAAGAAACCACCAATGTCTTTCCAAAGCAGCCGGACCCCTTCACATGCTCCTCCCAGGAAGGCTCCAGGTGTTACAGGCGTCTCTGCACTGTGTTCTCTGTGTCGTGCTGTCTGCTCTAGAGGGTACAGAGCGACCAGTCAGCGCCAGTCTGCCCGCGCCGTTCCAGGTGGTGGCCTCGAAAGCTCCAGGTCTCAGAAACCTATCAAGCCAGGTAGTCAGTGGCACTGGTCACCCCAGGGGGGTGCAAAGTGCACCTCACAATGTTCCTAATCTGTGTTTGTCAAATAACTAATAATGCAAAGAACAGACAGTTCATAACAGAAGAAGTAAGCTAACGCTAAAATGAAACCCAGTGGTGTGCTCGCCTCGGCAGCATACACAGTAATAAAACACACGACTACAGGGAGCAGGTGTGGAGAAGGCCTTGCACTTACTTCCGCCACCGCCGCAGCCTGGCACATTCTCTCCCGGAGCGTAGCCCATGAGGCCTCCATTGCCATTGGGGTTGGAAGGCACTGATGCAAGAAGACCTAGAGGGGACAGAATTTCCTGTTCCATCACAGTGCAGGTCCACGGCAGGCCCGCAGAGCCGCCACAGCAGCAGCAGCAGCAGACGGGCCAGCTCACCTAGCCCCCGGTACCGGGAGAGCTGCTGGTAGATCTGCTTCATCCGCTCGATGTTCAGGCGGCTGGCCTCGGCGTGGTGCACCATCGGCTTGGGGTAATTCACCCCGATCAAACACTTGGCTACCTTCTGGATGCCTTCTGGTGCATTCCAGGGATCATAGATATATTTTGCAGGGAAGCCTCTCAGGACAGGCAAATAACGCCTTTTAGGAAAAGGGAGAAAAGTTATCAATAAAATGCACCACAGGCGAACTTTAGCAGATCACTAGCTATAAGTTACTGAAGTCAAATCAATACCAGTAAATGCTCTGTTTCCCCATCTCATCTCTGCTGCCCATCTCGAGTGGGGACACTTAACCTTGCTTAAACAGGAAAGCTCTTCCTGGATTAGCTATTCCAAATGCAGTAACGATCACCCTTGATTTACCTGATATAGTCTCCATTGGGATCTGTTCTCCTACCAAAACCAACAGGGCAATAGCAGTGAAAAAACTGTTGGAAAAAGGAACTACAAGATAGCCACATCCAACTTCCAGCATTTATGCTCCAATCTGCATCAAGCAGTAATTCTTCAAATACCTTCAGAAGTAACAGTAACCGATTAGTTTGCACACACACAATTCTCAAAGCAAGCATTTCTGAGGTCGCTGTAGGTAAGTCAGGCAAAGGAATCTAGCACAGACCTGTAAATTAAATGTCCCCAAGCTTCCCCGTGTGTGTTGTGTTCTACAGGGAGTGCTTCAAGGAGAGCAACGCACGTGTGCTAGGGTATTTCCTCAACAGAATTCACCTCCCACCCTTCGCAGTGTTACTGTGTGGGGAGGGCAACGGAGCACTGCAGGACAGGACATTAGTAGGTAGAAACAAAGCAGTAATCACTCAAAGCCACATGCTACCCCAAATCACCAATGAAACAGAAGCTCGGTACGCTGCCCAGATAAAGGCAGCGCCCGCCTACAAGTGCGCTTCAGGAATGCACTTGCTCATATGGTTTAGTCTCAAATTCCCTGATCCAGAGGGAAACTGAATTAAGTGATTTTTCTTTAATTCATGAATTAGGTGCTACACATCATTTTTGTGTGTAATTCTGGGCTAGGAAATATGAAAGATTAAAAAACAAAACAAAACACACCAGGATCAGACATGGCCCTTGGCTAGGGAAACTTATGATACAGTCAGAAAGGTAAGACCCGTCAATCCTGCTGGCATAACCACAGGGTGACGACACAACGTGTGGAACGGAAGTACTGCTCGAAGGGTATGAGGTCTAGGTGAGGTGACATAACTTATACTTTAAAATTTATAATGTGAAATTCTAAGAACCCTTGGGTGAAGCTACTTTGTGACAGAAGTGACCACTTACAAATATATATATCTTCTAATAAAACCAGAATATTAAGACTTAATAGTTCTCTTCACAGCTAGGTAGATTTAACCTTTGAAATGACTATAGGTTAATTAATTTAACCAGTTTTCACTAAAATGGTACTGATTTTACCAACCTGCTTGCTAAAAGTGTACCTGTATTGTGGCGATTATATGCTTATCACTAAACAACCAGACTGTGAACGAACACACGTCATAGACAACTTCTGAGATTTTAGAACGTAAGACACAGGATGAACTCCTTCCGCCCCGACCCGGTCCAGT
The DNA here is from genome assembly GCA_004027295.1 of Dolichotis patagonum. NCBI lineage: Eukaryota > Metazoa > Chordata > Mammalia > Rodentia > Caviidae > Dolichotis > Dolichotis patagonum. Next base: position 14,942 of record PVJX010004031.1, read on the forward strand.
CCGTTCCACTCACCGGAACACCTACCTTCATCCCTTCTTCCCAGCTCACCCACAGGTCCCCCCGCGTCAGGAAGCAGGCGACTGCATGCCTGGCCAGGTGGTGGATCCAGCCCTCCTGGCGGAGCTGGGTCATGATGGCGTCGATCCACGGGAAGCCTGTCCGGCCCTCCGCCCACTTGGCCAGAGCCTCGGGATTCCTGTCCCAAGGGATCTGCACACAGATGGGGTTCCCTTCCATCTTATCAAAGCGCGGATTATTTGTTGCTGCTGTGTAGAAAAACTCACGCCATAGCAATTGCCCATACAGAGAAAGGGGAGGAGAACTGTTCTTCTTCACCTACGATTAAAATGCAAGGAACGATCACCAGCAATGTTTACGAGAGCATTTGGAGAAACAAGCTCCCTTTGAGGTCATACCTTTTTGTAGAGATCTGTTAGCTTGAAGTAAAACAGCCGACAGGACAAACAGCCAAACCGGAGGTAAGGGCTGAGCCCGGTCGGGCTCGCGAGCAGGGAGTTGGCGTTCATCCGAGGCCTTTCAAAGTTGGCCACCCACGCCTGAGAACAGAGAAACCACATGAACCCAAAGGACGGCGACACCTCGCTTGCCGAATGGCTCTAAGCTTGAACTTCCTGCTACTCAAACAGCAAAGTTCAAAAAAAGTCTGCTCAGGGTTTGTGACTTTGCTCAACATTCAAACTGAAAATTCCACTTGAAAGACCCGGGAGGGCTGGGAGGGAGCTGTGGTCAGATCCTGGCACGGACACAACGGGCGACGCTTGGGTCTCAGCGCTGCGCACACCCAGACAACACTCGTGCTCGTGTGAGTGCGTTCCAACATTTGTCACTGGGGATTCTCTTGTGCTTTGCTACTGCATAAAATACTGCAGCCATGGATCCAAAGAAAGTTGGTGACACTAGCAGTAAAGCTAAGAGGGGCCATGACAGGGTTAAAGAAAGAAAACATTGCAAAATTCGTTTAAGTCCTAGAAAAATGAATTTTTAAGTGTAATTTTTGGGCCTCAGAACCACTTACTGATTTTCCATTATTTCTTTTGGTGCCAGGAATTGAACTCAGGACCTTGTGCTTGTCAGGCAGGCTCTTGTGCCCCTAAGATATAACCCCGGGCCCCATTATTTCTCATGGGAAAAAATAGGTTCAGTTCCTAAACGTGTCAGTATTTCAACACACACTGGGAACAAGTTGAGTTTGACAGCCGAGGTAGCACTGCACTCAACGGGGCGTATGTCTAAGTTACTCCGTTCTTAGGGAGTAACCTGTTACCCAGCCATAAACTTCCTGTTTCAGTTTTAAAAAGAGATTAAATAGTGAGGGTTCTCGTCTTCTAGCCACCCTCAAGATCACCTATGTGAGGAACCCGACTCCCAGTCCAGGCTGACAGCGACCGTAGGCCTTGTCAACACAGAGGGAAAGGTGACAGAAGGTGACAGTCCCCCCTCGTCCAGATTCGCTTTCCAAGGCTTCAGCTACTTGGGGCCAACCGTGGCCAGAAAATATTAAATGGAAAATAATGAGCTTTAAATTTTATTACAGTTTATTGTTATCATTAGTCACTGCTACAATATCACTGATTATTGCAGTTATCTCTTATTTTTTTAATGTATGGAGCAACCTTCATTACAAGACGTCCGCCTAGAACAACACAGTGCCTCTGAGGCCAGGGCTGTCCACGGCGTGAGGACCCTGGGCAGTGGGGAGCACGCTGTCCTCACTTCAGACACAGCCGAGAGGGGCACGGCGGCAGCAGCCAAGGAGAGACACCAAGGCGGGGACAAAGGGCATTTAAATGCCAGCCAGCTGTCAACTTTCAAATCCTTCTTTTTTCAAGTCTATTTTTAACTTTTTAATTTTTATTTATTTTTATTTTTTGTACCGGGAATCAAACTCAGGACCTTGCGCTTGCCAGGCAGGCACTTATGCCACTATGTTATATCCTCAGTCCCTATTTTTAACTTTTAAAAGACAGTGAAATAATCTTTAAAATGCCAATTTAAAGTGTGAGCATGAATGTGTTATCATACTTTTCTTTCCAAATGCCTTTCCAAACGTGTAAGTGCTTCAGTTTCTCCTCCTGGCCACACTGCAGAGGGTAGGCCGTCCGTGTCAAAACCTGGGAGGGAGGACGGGAGGGAGGATGGGAGGGAGGAGGGGAGGGAGGAGGGGAGGGAGGATGAGAGGGAGGGAGGAGGGAAGAAGAAAGAGGAGAGGGAGGGAAGAAAGGAGGGAAGAAAGACAAGAGAGAACAGAAGGAAGGGAGAAAAGAAGGGATATATTATTCTTCTGAAACAAAAATAATTCTTATTTAACCACAATAATCACAACAAATTACTTTGTTGAAAAATTATGAAAACAATTAAAAACAGATAGATGTCCTGGACAGGCCCTCACTTACAGAGCGTAGGACACAGTCTCTACTCTTTAGGATGTATGTACATCTTAATGTGATAACAACAGATCACAAATCACATATTTATAGAATACATAAATAATGTACAGATTTATCACCTATTTTATGATTTTTTTTATTTTAAAGAGAATGGAACAGAATAAAACCAATCAAAACAAACCAGTGTAAGAGATACAGGATTTCAAAACATTACGAAAGCAACAGTAGTTATCATAATGCCTTTTGATGTCTTCAAAATAGCTGCAGATAACTTCGGACATTGTAAAAAATCAAACAGAACAGAACAGAATAGAATAGAAACAATAAAAACAAAATAATGAATGCAATAAAGGATTTCAAAACAAGTCAATCATAGTAAATCCAAAATTGCTACCATAATATATCTTGCTATCTTTAAATGGCTGTTCTTGCCATCAGATTTAACATAATCAAACAAAATAAAAGAGCATAAAACCCAAACCAACAAAACAATGGAAATGATACAGGACCTCAAAACAAGACCAGAGGGAATCAACAACGGCTGCACCCTCAGAAGGAGATCCCCCTGGATGTCACACTGGGTACCCCTATCCTCAGGGCCTGTGATCAGACCACGGGCCCTAGACCTGCAGTGTTAGTGAAACACCACAGCACCACAGGCGTCCGACTGCACTTCACCTTGACAGTCATCATGACAGCCTGACAAGCCAGTCACTTTTGGGGGGGAGAGGACGTGGGGAGAGGTTGGTACTTCTTCTACTACCAGCCCGCGTGCTAGCAGGGGCTGGGGTCTGGCTTTTCCCAGTCCAGAGGTGGCCCGTGCATGGCATTGGTTCCCAGATGGGGTTTGTTAGCTGGTGTGCCTTTGTCCTCTCCCCCCCAGTCCACGAATGGCACTGATTCACTGCGGGAAACGTGGGTCCAGCTGTGCCTGGGCCGGCAGCAGCCTGCTCATGGCTCCCAGGCTGGGCTTGTTTGCCCTTTATGAGTTTTTTTCTTTTCACACTACCCCTTTCCTTCTCTCTAAATGCAAACTACGTTACTTGACACAATCAGAGGTGTGGAATTTTCTGACTGAGCTTGCTGAGGGCCACCTGTGCAGCCACTTACACCTACCTAGCTCCTCCAGGGAAGGGACTCCGTATTTCTCGTCGTGGTCATCAGACAAAGGAGTCACACACTTTTCTATCACTTCTGAAGTGATCGTCTCTACCGGAATCTCCAGTGGCTCCATTTTGCTGATTAGCGTCTGAAATCTTTTGTAGGTTAGAGGCGGCTGTCCACCATTCAGTTCTATGATCCTGTGAGAGTAAAATGCAGTTAGTGAAAAATGACAGCACTTTTGGTTGGTAAGCTCTGAAAAGGCTTAAAATCAGAAAATAAAATCTATCACTTAAGACTGAGAATGTTAGTTTCTCTAGAAACTAGAGTTTCTAGAAAATATATTCACTAGACTAGAAAATATATTCACAATGCTTAATAAGTTTAAGATCATTCTCTTTCTTTTCTAGACTCCCTGATAGGTGTCAAAAATAGACAGTATGCAATCCTAGAGCCATTAAAAAAGAGGATTAAGGATTTAGAGGGGAAAAAGCAGCTATGTGGTAAAATTAGCCTGACGAGGATAACCAGAAATTAATATATATAGACATGTAAAAATACATTAAGACATAACTCAAGGAATGTCTCATCGATATAACCTAAACTAGGCTGATAATTACACCAAAAAGTAATCAAGTTCAAGCCTACACTGGGGAAACTTAGGGAGACCCTGTCTCAAAATAAAAACAGTAAAATGAATCTGATGCTGGCCAAAAAAAAAAAAAAAAAAAAAAGAAAAGAAAAGAAAAAAAGAAGGGAGAGGGAGAGAGAAAAAGAATGAGATGTGTTATGGTCATGGACCAATTCCCCACTGCAAACATGGACTAATAAAAATTTACAAATAAATATTTAAGAAACAATTTAAAAAATGGGCTGGGGATTAGTGTGAAGAGCCTAGGACAGCGAATCAAAACAAGACCAAAATCAACCCTTACTTGTCTAGGTCGTACAGTGTGTGCGAGATTCGCACAATGACTTCCACGCCAGCTTCTGAGGCCAGTTTCTTAATAGCCGCATCCCGTTCCTTTCCAAAGGGCTCCGAGTCGTACTCAATTGACAGCTTAGTAATATTCCACTCCTAAAACAAGAGAGGACCAACAGTGCATATCCTATCTTGGTTATTTTTTTCCAGATAACAAGAAGTGAAAAGCTCAAAATCTACACATCAAAGAGTTATATATTAAACTTCAGTATGCAGGAATAAAACAGTATCAATGTATCAATTAAAGAAATTAATCACTGTCAATTAAAGAAAAGTAACAAATCTATTCTCATAAATTTGAGGTGTTTAGCTAGGTACTAACCAATCAAGAAATATGCTTAATTTGCACATCAAAAGAAATCACTAACAGAGTGAAAAGAAAACCCACAGAATGGGAAAAAATGTTAGCCAACTGTCCCTCAGAGTAAGGACTTCTATCTAGACTACATAAGGAATAGAAATATATCAGGCCCCCCAAACTCAAAGATCCTTCAGAAGGAACCCTTCTTTACTGTTGGTAGGAGTGCAGACTGGTACAACCACTGTGGAAATCAGTGCGGAGATTCCTCAAAAAGCTAGGACTAGAGCCCCATTTGACCCAGTTATTTCCCTTTTGAGTGTCTTCCTGCAAGAATTAAAAACATCTTACCAGAGTGATACATGTGCACCCATGTTTGTAGTGGCACAATTTGTAGTAGTTACATCTTGGAAACAATACAAATGCCCATCAACTGCAGAATGGATACAAAAGATGTGGCATTTTTAAACAATGGAGTACTACTCAACTATAAAGAAGGATAAACTTGAGGCTTTTATAGGTAAATGGGTACAACTCAAGACCACACTCATAAATGAAATAAGACTTGCATGTGTGAATATCATATTGTCTCCCTAGTAAAAAGTACAACAGATACTATGAAAGTGAAAGGGAAAGAAATTGCTCAAAAGGAAAGAACAACTGGGATAGGGGAAAGGAGAAAGGGAAAAGATTATACACACACACACATACATACACACACACACACATACATACACACACACACACACACAAGATGGATAACTATACTACTAATCTCTGTTAGTTCATCAAAAAGAATAGTTTGTGCTTTCATTGTTCTATAGTTTGATCAGTTTTATGCCTAGATCTTGTAGTCTGAACTACTTTGAAGATAACAAAATGCAACATATTAACCAGTGTTAACCTTTTATTTTGTTTTGATATTCCATATCATCATTTTTATTTTTTCATTTTTAAAATAAAAAATAAGAAATATGCTTAAAACTAGCACTTAGCTAAATGTGTCTGGGCAGCACTGTATTTTTTCAAACGCCTTACAACTATATTACCTCAGCCTGTCCTCAAACACCACTCAGGCAGACCTCGGCTCTTTGGTTGCTCTCCTCACTTGGCAGATAAGTTGATTTCAAAGAATGAGGGATGTGCTCGAGGCCAGCCAGCCACAGCCCCTGCACGTCCACCTGCCGGCTCTAAGGGCACGCTCTAACACACCTGGACAGGGGACACAGCGTCACCTGCTTTGCTGAGGTACTGTGTGTGAATATCTTCTGATAAAAAGATGTTACCTGTCAAAAGTCTGGAGATAGTAATAGTGATAGCAGTTACTTACTGCATGTCAGGGGCCATGTTAATGAAGCTCTGTACATGTGATTTTAAATGAGACTAAGGCTTAAGAATTAAGTGAATTTCTCAAGCACATACTACAGGTTTTTAAACTTCTAAAAGCTACTCTGACTGACTTCAGAAACAAAACTAATTTCTAACTCTACCATTAGAAACTAAACTGACTGTACCGTAACACAGTGTAATTCTCCTACCCTAGCGATTACATCAGGGCGTCTGGCATTTGGTTGTAACTGTCTGCTATCCTGTGTGCGGTTTTCAGGTTAGCTCTGTTGAAGTCAGTAGTTCATGCAGCTAACTGGTGCAGTCTTCCTGTTCACTGGGCCAGTGTGTGCTCTGGTTCCTGGCTTTAGTGCTCTGCAGTTACCAAGCTGACTGCTACTCTGGGCCATGTCACTTCTCCGTTCACTGGCATCACACTTCTTCACACTGAGGAGGCAGGAGCAGCACCCGACCTCCCACGGCAGGCAGCAGTCACGAGCTTACTCGAGGGAGCCCACCATGCGGGACGGGCAGTCTCCTTTGACACTTGTTTAAAGCAAGCAGCAGAGACAGGCCCGACTCCACAGGTGGGGAAATAAACTACCTTCAGGGGCCAGCAGCACAGCACCTTGGACTCAGTGCGTGGCCACGCCCGCCACCGTGGCCGGGCCGGCCTGTCCCCGCTTGTTTGCTGTGGCAACTGAGTCCCCAGGGAAGCTTCCTGTGAACTCCTACGGGGCAGCGGCCCTGTGCGGCCTCACCCATGCAGCAGTGCAGCCTGACCCTCCACCTTCCCCCGCTCGTTTCTGATCTACCTCCTCCCACTACCGTGGAGTTCTCCAAAGGCAGGCGCCTTCCTGTCCACGCAGGGTCCTCTCTCCCCGCCCTCGGACGCGGCCTCGCGCAGGGCAGGCAGGCGGCCACTGCCCGCCGCGGGGGTCTGCCCTGTGTGCGCTGTGCGGTACTAAAGCAAGGCCCGAGGTACTCGACAAGCTCAGCAGTGTACCGGTGAAGTGTCGGCGGCTTATAGCTCTTGTATCACTTAGTTTTAATAAAACAGTTTATCATGCTTCACTGTCCAGTGATTTCAGGCCAAGCCCGTTTCTTGGACAGAATGAGCAGCGTCACAATTTACGTACTCATTCATTATGTCCTTGTTCTCTAACATGAGTGTTTCGAGCTCATCTTTAAAAGTTTCTGCAGGACCTGGAATGGACGTGACCTTGGCAGCTTATCAGTCTGGCATCAAACTGTGAAACACACTGATTTAACCGCCTGCCGGTAACTTCTGGAACAAACCAGTAATTACAGTGCCATTCACGTCCACCCCATGCATGGCTCCTCAGCATCACCATTTCTCCAGAAAAGCATGGAAAGACGTTAAGAGAAAAGGCCATTTTGTCACCTGTATTAAGTCAGGGTTTCATTAGGAAAAATCTGGTAAGAATCCTGCACACGCACACGCATGTCAAGGGGCCCCTGCTGCTTCCACAGATTCGGGATGCAGTGAGCGAACACACAGGGCCGTGGGGATGGCAGGGCCAGCGCCGCCACCACTGTCCCACCACGTGGACCGCCCCCCAGTGGACCGCCACCGCTGAGTCCTCCCTCGAACCAGCGCCAGGCGAAGAGAACGGGCGGCAGGCCGGACGCTGCTTCACCTGTGTACCCTCTAGACTCCTAAAACACACTGTTTAGTGCCTCTAAAAAACCTAAACGTTAACTCAGTAAGAAAGAAGTTTATTCTCTCTGTGGCTCTGTACATAGTAAATAAATCTGAAAGGAAATCTTCCTAAGTAGCATTTTACATAGATTATAAATGTAAGTGTCCTGCGTGTATGTTCGCTGTCTATGCTTCACAGCCCGTGTTGGAGCCAATCCTCTGCCAAACCGCCAAGACAAGGCATACCTAAGTGTGCCAGGCGGTCTGAGCCAACGGTGCTGTTTTGGTTAGGAGAAATTTTAAAACGAAAAATACTAAATACAAGCTGGCTTAAAAATAGTTTGTTCAAAAACAGGTAAATAAAATTTTTTTTGTTCCAAATAAAATCCTCAGAATTCATTTTACTGTACCAAATGGATTCAGAGACGAGGTTGAAGCAACATGCTGCACGCACACTTTCAGATATGCCTTCTTGTGAGAACTCTTCCATACACCTGGGTTAGAGCAGTGCCCCAGTTACAGGAGTCTTCAGTGAGTAACGCATCTCACCGTCACAACACTGTTGCATTGGCCATACCCCAGTCATCAAATGCTTCTGTGAGACTGACAGAAGAGAAAGGCCAGGAGACACGTTTGTTTCCTACACTGAAGATGTTATTCAGAGAAAGGATGGGTTCTCTTCTCTATTAGAAATAGAAACCCTACTATAAAAATATGAGTCAAACATTTGCAAAAAAACCCACAAAAAAGCAGATATACTTCTAGAAATTCTAATGGTAGTAAGTAGGAAGGGAAAACCATAAAAAGATAGCCAGGGAAATTAATTTCTGGTCTGAGCACTTTCCGAGCTAACAACACAAACTTGAGAAATTAATTTAGTCTTTCAAGGTCTAACTTTTTTTCATCTTGAAAAAAGGTGGTAAAGAAGACCAATAGATCGCTAAGGTTCTCCCAGGTTAAAAACGTAACTATCATGCTGCCATTTTTTACTGCTGGTACCATGTCAGTGGTTCTAACCCTTTCACCTGTAGGTCCTCTTCTAAGAATCATCCCACCAATGCCCTGGCACGTGTGACAAAGAGGAGCACAGGCAGGCCTGATGGCTCCCCGGTGTCATCCGTATGTGCAGCAGGGCTGTGGGGAGAAGTGTTCATCAGAAAACGGGCTTAGGACCCTGTGGTGTGTCTGCCCTGCAGAACACCACGGAGCCACTGAACCACCGGGAAGCAACACGGAACAAGCTCCAGAACACACGCGTGCACATGCCAAGCGAGGCTCAGTAACAGACACGACCCACAGGCTACAGATGAACAAACACACGATCGCCTGCTGACACAAAGGAAGCCGGCAGGAGCTTTTGCTCCTGTGAGGCAATCAGCAGTCCATTTACTGCACACACTGTCTTCTTTGACAAAGATTATTACTTCAGATTACCTTGAAGAGCCGGGGAAACACATCTGCTGGCTGTCCGCGAATCACAAACAGGCGAGAATTTAGTTTTCGTAAATTGGCATCAAGATCCTCAAGACACTGAAGCAGAAACCTAGGGTGGAGAAAATATTAAAATTCTTAAAAAGATACCAAGTACTGCAACATTGGGTTATTCTGGTTAGGAGAAATTTTAAAACGAAAAATACTAAATACAAGCTGGCTTAAAAATAGTTTGTTCAAAAACAGGTAAATGCAGCATCCGGGCGGCAGGCCGGACGCTGCTTCACCTGTGTACCCTCTAGACTCCTAAAACACACTGTTCAGTGCCTCTAAAAAACCTAAACGTTAACTCAGTAAGAAAGAAGTTTATTCTCTCTGTGGCTCTGTACATAGTAAATAAATCTGAAAGGAAATCTTCCTAAGTGGCATTTTACATAGATTATAAATGTAAGTGTCCTGCGTGTATGTTCGCTGTCTATGCTTCACAGCCCGTGTTGGAGCCAATCCTCTGCCAATGCAACATTGGCATTTCTGAGATGCCAACCCTATCTTCTACCCTTTCCTGATACGTAAGTTACTATTTGAAGGAAACAAAGTTTTCAAAAATGATAGTGTAAGTTTCCCAATATTTAGTGAAGATCTGAATAAGTCACTTCTGTTCATTAAATAAAAGTGACTTAAACTAGGGATGGCACTGGACGCTTATAATCCCAGTGCTCTGGGAGGCTGCGGCAGGAGAGATCGCAAACTTAGGCCCATCCTGGGCTACTCAGTGAGACCTTGTCTCAAAATGAAAAATAGAGAGTTGGAGATACACCTCAGTGCAAAAGCTCTGGGTTTAATCTTCAGCAATAAAAAACAAAAAGCAAACAAAACACACAGAAAAAACATGTTAGCAAAATTTAATTTGTGAAAATAAAAATTATGTTAAAAACATCAAAGCAACATGATCAATATTTCCTGTATGAAAATGACTTTGCATATAAAAAGGCCACCTGGGTAAAATGGAAAGGGGGCTAGAGAGAGCACTTAGGGGTGGAGTGCTGAGCTGGGGCAGGCGGGCCCTGGGAGTGACATCCTATTAATGACTGATGAGTGAGTGATTTAAGAATATAAACACTTTCCAGGAGACCCTTCATGTTTCTAATAGAACTCCATGAACAGGAATAAACAGATGCTTCATTCTGCGGCATTAACTGACTCCAGAGAACATGAGATCGGCGTTTTCTCACAGACGCCTGTGCGCACAGGCTAGGCACCGGAGACCTGCGCTCCGGGGACAGACAGCCTCCTGCCGTGGTGACAGTCTCCGACAGCGCAGGCTCACCGAGTCTTGCTTTAGTTTCCATCTAGATCCCACGCTCAGTGAAATTACACATGGTACTTCCCCTCTACTCTACTTCTTCTGTGTTCTTACATGAAAGGGTGACCACGTTCCTGCCTCGTCCACAGGCACGTGTCCACTGAAGGGCAGCGGTGTCTCGCGTGTGCAGGGATTGGAAGGGGACGGGAAGTGTGCTCCAGAACAGCACTGCCACACGCAGCTGTGGGTGCCACTGAGGACGTAAAATCCAGTTCCTCCGTCAGTGAGCACCTCAAGTGCACGGACAGCACGGATGTGTGGCATTTCTACTGCTGCAGAAAGTTCTACTGCACGGGACTATTCCAATCTTATTCTCTTTGCCCACTCTGATCTCACCACTTCACCAAAATCGTCACTGGTTTTTCCAAACACTGTTAAGCGGTGACACTTTTTCCCTCTGCAGCTACCATTTCTGTAGCTTGGACAGTGACAGTCCTATACTCTTGAGCATGGGAAAGACATCCCACCATTTCAACCTAGGAAGCCCCATGGGACTGCCGAAGTAACAGGAGAAAACCCTTTTTGTTTTCACCTTTATACTTCCTCACCTCCTCCACGATGATCACACCTGATCCCTACCCCAACCCTCAACTCCCCGTGTACAAACACGGCGGGGAGAAGACAGCTGCCAGACGCATGGCATCACACAAGCATTCGAGCTTCAGAGAATGATCCACAATTATGGGTAACTTAGCACATCTGGTGATGTTTGTTGGAAGCATCTGATTTGACCTATGTGCTTAGCAAGAGAGTTTTTAGACAGCTGAATGAGCTAGAATTTTATATTTGCTTAAACTGAAACAGTACAGAACTAAACTTCTTGAGAGGTAATCCAAGACAAAGGTAAACCCAATGTTTGGTGCACCAAGAGTTTCACTTTCTTTACCAGACCTGGCAGTAAGTAGCAAGAGTTCTTCACACTCAGTCTTTTGGGAAATGTTTCTGTGTGGTACAAGGGGTAAGATGGGAAAAGAAAAACTGCAAGAGGACGTAATTAATTCATAAAATGACCGAGTTAGTGCGGATTAACAGTTGAACCTTTATTTTCCCTTTCTCATTCACAAGCTAAGTAAATATTCTTAATGCTTTCAGTAAATTTTTACTCCACTAACCAAACAAATGCCTCACTGGACTATATGGACTAAAGTAATGTGTCACGATGAAGTTCTGTAGGCTAACAATTATTTCTGTCACCTTTTGAAACAGTGAACAGAAGGTGCATTTAAATATGGTGTTTCTTCTACAGATGTCCCTCATCTTCTTCTACACTGATTTCCTTCCACTTTTTTATTTCACAGATACATTTTATATCTCTGATTTCACACAAAAATTGCAGCATATAGTAGACTCAAATTTGGCACTTACTATACTTTGTATTCAAATATTTTCAGTAGAAAGTATCAATAAGGAAAACACTGTAACACTGTCCTTTGCAGCTATTTATGCTTATACATGCAAAAGAAAATAATCAGAAGGATATGTGTTAAGCTATTAATGATATCTATCCTTGAGGAGAGGTAAAAAATAAACTTTTTTTGTACTTCAAAAAACTTTAACATTTATAATCAGCACACATTCCTCCAAAGGAGAGCAAAAATGCGATATACAGTGTCTACTGTAAACCTGGACTAACATATGCCGAACATCTTTTCCACAGTATACATTTTCAGTTTCACAGTATTCCACTGTGAAGGCATTTCACCATTTAACAAGTCTGACAACAAGTACTGTTTTTCAGTTAATCCTGAAAAGTGTTATTTAATTTCCTCATCTGTAAAACTGACATAGTAACAGGATTCATTTCCCAGCAGTATTCTGTGAGAACCGAATAAATTAACACACGAAGCTCTTGGACCCGAGTCTGTCCCAGTAAGCACGGTTATGTAAGTGCTACTCACTACCTTTTAGCCCCTCCTCCCACCCCATTTCTATTTTGGCCACACTAATTCTAGTTCTTATCTCTTGCTTGCATTATTTACTGCAGTGTCTCCAAACAGACCTGCCTACCAACGATCTCTGCACTGTAATCCATTCACGCACGATGCCAAGCCTTCCTGAGGCGGGCCTTCCTGTACAAAGGTCTCCTAAAACTCATTACTTCCGTAATAAAGAACTAACTACTTTCTTGCCCACTAACCTGGGCTTCCAAGCGCCTATTCCTCCCACCAAGCCAAAGTATTTCTCTTGTTCCTAAAATTCAGCCTCCTAGAATTTGTGCTATGTTTTTTTCCTGGGCCTGGAGTCCCTCTGCCCATTCCCACCTCTTCTTACTTTGCTACATACTCTGCTTCACAGCTGGAAGTCTACCCTCTGAAATGCCGAAGAATATAGCGTGACTCATCCATGAGAAACTATCAAATTGTACATCATATACATCTGTATCCTATGTTACACAATATTTTTAAACCTGTCTTGGATTAGCAAACAAATCTTATCATGTACCTTTCATAACTTGTGGAAATGATTAGGAACAGGATAAAATGACGTAGTGAGTTTGTCTTACATGACTGTTGAAAGGATTACAAACAGCTCAAAACCATCTAGTAGAGTCCCCAGCACCTGGAAGATACTGATTAGACAGAAGTTGCTATTATTTTCCCGTAAGCATAATTTCTATTTTTGCAAAGACCCCATCTATTTCTATGAGTAAACGAACAGGCAGGACAACGGAAAGCAGAGTTGGCTTCCTGCACCTGTACGGAAATCACTGTGAAGACACAGCTGCACCTGCATACTACTGAACCAGCGACAAGGCCAACGCTGACATGGACTTAGATCTACAAAAAAGGTACAGTGCAAGTAAGACTCTGAATCAGCCCATCTCTAGAACCCTTCCTTGGAAAACCGACGAGGCCTCTAATAGCCTAGGATAGAAGTATCAACCCAAGGACGGGTGCACTTTCTTTTCAGTGCTAAAGGAAGACCGTTACTTGAAAAGTACGCAAAATTTAATCCACCTTTTGCTCTCAGTTAAGAAAAGAGGAAGATCTCTCTGTACTCAAATTCAGCGTGCTCCAGAAGACACACCATTTCAACCTTTATACATGGCACATGCCATTAAAGAGGCACTCAATTCTGAATGAAATGAATGATTTTCATGTTCCATTAAAATATACAGGGAATAATTTTGGTTAGACACACTTTTCACACCTTCTGTTTGGCATATAATATATACTGTTTTCTGGAACTATACCCTTTGAAGACTCGGCTAACAATGCTACTATCTGCTACAGATTGGTTTTCAATAGGTCAAACAGTAGTACAACTTATTAAAATACTTCAAATAATTGTATTGCATACACTGACATAGTTCTCATGTTATTTGATTACAACCCTAAATACACATCACTTTAAAATAAGTTGAAGAGGTGTTAGGTGAGAAAATATATTTCTTTAAACACTAAAACATTTTTTCCTCCAGAAATCACTGCTTATTTCTATTATAAAACCAACTGGAAGCAATAAGGGTTCTCGTACCACCTACAAAAGATGATTTCAACATGAATCAACAGAAATAGTTTCTTAAGTAGGTCATTGCTATAGCAACCACTGGGCGGTGTAGTATACTCCCATCACAATGACCTACTTTCCGGTCTGTGCTAGAACAGCTTTATATAACTAGTTCTTCTAGTTCTGTCTATAAAACAGTCTTAAAAAGGCCATGCCAAGATACAACATAATCCCACTGCTGCTGAAACCAAAGTGTTGTGAATTAATATCTTCATACGAGAATAAAGTCATCTGGCTCTGCACTTCAGTTTCTAAAATATGCCTTACCATATGTTCAGTAACGAAAACTGCTCTTCGATTATCTAAACCAAAACAATTCACCACTGACCCTAGAGAATTTATTAAACACAATCAACTAGCATCAGTAAAGCCCACAAGATTATCTTCTATTCTCTGTATGAAATAACAACAAAGTTAAATTAAGAACAAAATCAGAGTTCTAGATACTATATATAGTCATAAAGAAGAAAGACTCAAAGTCACAAATCAAATTCTGCAATGGCTTAATAGAGATTTTAAAAATAAATAATAATTTGTATCTCCATGGCTTGAAAAACGTTTGATTACGCTCCTTTTTTTCTGGTTTGTAATTAATTTAAGGCACTGAACCTATCCTAGACCATAACACAAAGTTAATTTTTATAACAAATAATTTGCATTATCGTTTTAAAATCTTAAAATAAGATTTACAGATACAATATACTCATGTATAGCTTTAAGGCATTAATATAATTTTCTAACATATAGGAGAAATTAGAGAATCATAAAGCAACACATATACTTCTATCACAGGAAAATTCAAGTTATAGAATAGTCTGATGCTACAGAATAATTTTTAACTCCACAGCTGTACAAACTAGTCCAACTGTGTTTCTGGTGACTCAAACGTGAGCGGTGTTGTCTTTGATGATGTGATTTCCTGAAATGTTCAGCAAGACTCAGTAAAGTTCTAAACAAAACCCAACATTCCCTTGATTTATATCTGAAAGTTATGTAGGTATCAGGATAATTATTTATCTGGGGAGAGTCCCATGAGTACTGAGAGAAGTGTTTCATGTTTGGCCTCTCCACACTAATTCCACTATTCTCTTCCAATCACCGTGACAACCAAAAATCCTGCCACGAGATTCCTAAAATACTAAGTCCCTGAAGAGCGATACTGTGTGTCACTCACGTAACTTCCTTCCCTGACTTTCACGAGGCTCCCGTGCCATGGGAACCGCACGCCGAGAACAGCCCCTGAGCACGCTGCACATAAACAACACAACGTCTCCGAGACAAAGGACCACACCACGAGGTACAAATGGACAGCATTTATACCTCAGGGAAAATCACTTCTGGGTTGTTCTTCCTTTTCTGAAACCGGGGAAGGAATTAAGACAAAAATTTGAGGAACCGGTATCACCGGCTGAAGAGCAGGAGCTAAGAGAAGCAGCGTGGCTGGCCTGGGGCTGTGACAGGCTTGTCCACCTCTCCAGGGTTGAACCGAGGCAGTGGGAGCTCAGTAAGTAACAAATACATGAACAAACGTTAGCAGCAAAAAGGGGTTAAAACTTGATTTGATGGTCAGCGGAGAAACCACATGAAAGGAAAGAATATTCTGTGTGTCTAGTTTGTGGGGTACGTATTTTACATCCCCAGTAACCCTGCATGTATCTCAATTAAAAAACGATGGAATTTTAAAAATGATAGGATTAAAAGCCCATCAGGCACGTTTCCCAGGCCCTGCTAAGCAGCTGGGTAAACATTAACCTGCGCGCGCGCGCGCGCGCGCGCGCGCGTGTGTGTGTGTGTCTGTGTGTGTGTCTGCTTCCAAACCTGCGCTATTTGCACTATAGAGCGCCACGTTCCTGAAAAGTATGTGACCATCCAGAACGCTTTAGGGAGAGCATCTGACAGCTGCCAGGCCATGAAGACGAGTAGGTGCAGTTTTCACCCTCAGGATGGGACATGGACATGTCAGCAACACGGAAGAGCTTAGGTCACACTCCAGTTCTGAACCCCTCCCAAACCTGTATTCTCAAAGAGCTAAAGCTGCTTCTACGCTCTACCACACTACAGACACACGCAGGCATCTCTCCTCACACGGAACTGGTCACAGCAGGTTACACGGCTGATGAGACTTCAAGACAGCAGAAGAGCATAATGAAACATAGTAACACCCACCATTTATGTACCTAAATACTGGCATTCATACCACGTGGCTAAAACACACACACACACACCAACGGCACTAGGCAAGGGTCTCCACACCAAGCCACGTCCCCAGACCTGTTTTCTGTTTTTAATTTGTGAGATGGGTCTTGCTAAGTTGCCCAGGCTGGGCTCACACTTAGGATATTCCTGCTTCAGCCTCTCGGAGAGCTGGAATTACGACCTGAGCCCCCACACCCGGCTCTGGTAAATTACATCATGAAGAGCGTACTATGGCAGCACAGAAAAAACCCCACTGTGTGTGCATGGAAGCAAAGTAAGTATGCAAGGAAAGAGCACGCGCACGATGTTTGGAATGCATGGGTGATCAGAATGAAGCAGGAAAGGGCACCCAAAGCAGAGAGGCAGCATGCTGAGACGCAGAAACGCTGAGCGCTGTGGAGCCGGGGGTGAGCAGAGGTGGCTGGGAGGACGGCTGCACGCTCATGTCCTGAAATCAAATGTGCGTTACGCCCAACCCGGCCTCAATCACTTACCATCCCAAGTATTTAAATACAGGACAACTAAAAATTGTGTATTTAAAAAATTTTTATAAGACAACAAGAAATACAAAACCCCACAATTTTATCAAATGTATTCAATACAAGAACCAACTGGTTGAAATGACCCCTGCCCAAGCTCAGGACAGTCACTACACTAACACACGCGCTGCCCCGGTGATGCCCAGAGTAAGCTGTTCAGTGGTTAACATTTCAAAATATGTTCCAAACCAATGCCAAACAAACCCATTACCACCTTTTGTTGTCAGGACACTGGATTAAGATACCTGGACAGAAATAGACAAACACCACCAGTTCTTAAAATAATCCAGCGGGCCACCCCAACGGTAAGAAGGCACAAGATATGAGCAGGGCGCTAACGTCACCTTGAGCCCCAGGACAGCCACAGAGTCCTGGAAAGCTCAAGTCTAACCCAGGTGAAGACAGAAGGTAGAGTATGGACGCTGATAACAGAAGTCTGGTTCCAAAAGGCTCCCCACAGTTCAAGAATAAACCACAGTAAGACGAGGAAACCTGCCTTCCTCGGCCATGCCTGGGTTTAAGGAAAACAACGTCCACCTCTGCATAAAGAGAGAAAAACAGAAACTGCAGTGCAGGAGCCCGGCATGGTCACGGGAAATCCCATGACCACAGAAAACATCGCCAGCGCTAAGTCAATCACGGTGAATGATGTGATAGAAGGAAAATCAAACAAAATCAAGTTCAAGGCCACTGAACTAAATACACGGACAACACCTGAAATCATTACTCATAAAAACAAAGAAAGCCCGAGAAACAGAATGTCCACAACTGGATGCGCTGTGGTTCGCTGGACAGGATTCTGGGATAGGAGGAGGACAGCAGAAACCTGAGCAATGGGCCGGGTTAAATTAGTATGGTCTTGAGGGACGGGACGGCAGACTAACGTGACAGGAACCAGGAACAAGAGCACAGCAGCTCTCTGTTCCCTTTGGACATTTTCCATCAGTCTAAAGTTATTCCAAAGTAGTTTTTATTAAAAAAAATCTCATAAACACATAATCTTAATGATACTTCAGGAACTTATGTGGTCCCACACACTCAAGCACAACACTGCATTTTAAGGAATCCCACAGTTGCTATTACCTGAGATAACTATTAAAAGAAATCTTACACGGACGGACAGACAAACACACACACGCGCACACGCACACACACATCTCTGGATTCTCAACTTCAATCCACACATTGAAGACATTCCACAAAAAAAGGCCCACCAAAAATCAATCAATCACAAAATAAATAAGCACTTAATCTGAGTTGCTGAATAGAGATGGGCAATGACCAGAAACCCAAGTGATACCAACTCAAGAAGCCCATGAATCCCAAGCAGGATGAAAAGAGACAGTCGCAGGGCAGACAGTGAGGAGTGTGGAGGGGAGACATGAATGCAGGACAGACAGACAGACACAGGCAGAGCTAGATAGGGATGCCATCCTCAGGAGAACACAGTGAGACTGCTGAGGCTTCCCTCAGCCCCTTACACTGCCACCAGGAAACACCTGGGGCAACTGACTCCCCGACACAAGGGCGCAGGCGGCTCAGCCTGGAGGTCAGTGCACCCGCATGCGCTGCACCCCCAGGGTCTCCCCAGCCCCTGCTGAGACAGGGTCCAAATTGTCCAGGCCGAGCTCCAACTCTAATTCTCATGCCTCAGCCTCCCAGAGTTCAGGGACTACGGTTATGTACCATGACACCCCGTTATAGAGGATTCTTTACGCATGCAGAGCTCAGAAAAAAAGACAAACACAGCTTAACCTATCTTGTAAGGTTAGATTTACCTTGACACCAAAGCAATTTAACAGGAAAACCACAAACTAGTATCATTTGTCAGCCCATTACATTAGCAAGTCAAATCCAACATTATATACAAAAACATATGCTGATCAAATTAAGACTTAGCCTTAGAACACTGCTGAGTTTAATATTTGAAAATCAGTTACTAGCTGGGCACAGTGGACAGTGTCTTCAAAATATGGACTGAAGTTGAGAATCCTAGTGTTCTGGGAGGCTGAGGCAGGAGGATTGTAAATTTGAGCCCATAGGCAATTTAAAGACTTACTGAGACCCTGTCTCAAAATGTAAAAAGGGCTGAGGATGTCACTCAGTGTGAAGGCCCTGGGTTCAATCCTCAGTACTGCAAAAAAAAATCAATAAAGATTTGTTACCCACATTAAAACATTAAAATTACCAATTAAAATACTTTGCACTCCTCTCAGCACTTTACATTAAGAAAATAAAGAGGAAAAATTATACGGTCAATTGAAGAAAAGCAGAAAGAATAGCAACAAAAACTCAGCGTCCACTTAGCTTCAACGGACTGGTATGGGAAGGTAACTTTCTCAATCTGAAAAGCACATCTGAAAAACCTACAGATCTGAAAAACCTACAGAAAACGTATTTATGGTGAAAAGCTGACAGCAGTTCCTTCAAGGTGGGGAAGAAGATGAACACCTGAGCGCTCACTTCTCTGTTCCATCTGGTCCTACTATGCCTAGCAAGTGTTAGAGCAGAAGAGCAGGAAATAAAAGGTAAAAGGGCAGCACGGGGAGAATCTAAACTGCTATTCACAGATAGGCATAGCCACTCAACACAGAAAAAGCAAATTCACAGAAGAAACTGGTTAGATTTAATAGGAGTTCAAAAGATTAAGATCACTTAGCTTCTGGAATCAATTTACACTAATATAATTGATGTAATTTATGCCTCTGATAGCAAAAGGCACACAGAGCTATTTATAGTCCAGAACTCTTATTCCTGTCTAATTTTAGAAACCACTGCATTAGGGCTCCAGCAGGTTAGTCCACATCAAGTACGAGACACAGTTCTAAGCTTTACGGGATTTACGTACAGCTAAATAACATCTGTCTAAAATGTAGTCAAAAACATGCTGTCCCAGATCTATGTGTGTATAACGCTCCTCTGGAGCCCAACAGTCTGCTTTCCAATTTCTGCCTTTCAGAGGAAGAGTACAAATACTGGCTCGGACTTATGCTGCCACTGCCCCCGCCTTTCAGGGTGCAGGGAGTGCAGGTGCGTCCCACTGCTCCTGGCTTTACTCTACTTTTAAAAATCTATAATAACTCAGTACCTGTAACCATGAAGGTTGCTTTGAGTTTTGGCAAATAGGACCTTTCCCGTATTGACACTGCTTCAAAGAGTGAGCTACACAAATATAACCATCCACTTTTCTATCCGAAATTTATTGAAAGATTACCTGTTAGGCATTGGTGTGGATTCTGGGAATAAAAGAAAAACAAAATTAAGTGTCTGGTGTCACAAAGTTTGCATCTTAGCTGACGATGATGATGAGGACAGCTGCAAACATCTTCAAAGTATGTATCACTGTTCTAAGCACGCAGCACTCTACATGGACATTCGACAGAATTTTTTTTGTACTGGGGATCAAACTCACAACCTTGCACTTGCCAGGCAGGTGCTTGTGCTGCTGAGCTATAACCCTGGGCCCTTCAAAGCCGGGACCCAGTGCAGCTCCTGAGGTTCTTGGGATTAAGGACGGGCGAGAGGATGAGAAAAATAAAGACAAGACAAAGCTGGGGTCAGGTGGAGCCCTTATCCTCCCGATGGGAGGAAAGGAACTGCTCAACCAGTGCAACACCTTTATTTATAGACTGGGAAAGATGATGCCAATTTCAGCCCATCTGCCTAGCACCCCACTGCTTGGCTTGCCTAGGGGCTTGGTGTTTTCCCGGGCTGTAGCAACTTCTTCAGGTGGCTGACCCCGGAGCTCTTTGTTTTCTGGTAGGGTCATGTCTGGGTCATGCCCTGGGTCAATTTCCAGCTTCAACGGCTCCCAACACTTCAATGATTCTTTGATACAGGTTTTTCTTTCATTTCCAAATGAGGAAACTGGAGCACCATAAAGGTTAGAAAATTTTCTCAAGGACACATAAATAATACAGTGACAAACTCAGGATACTGCAACCAATGAGCCTGCTTTAATCCCAAGCTCCTGACCCACCACAGTGTCTCAGTAGTAATCATCTCCATGGAGAGAACTGAAACAGCGTAGAAGACATGGGGTATAATGTCACACAGCATGTTAGGCAGCACTCGCTCACTGCAACAAATCTGTGAGATAAATCAACTCTGAAGGAGAGTAGGGTTACTTTGGTTTCAGTTCTGTAGTCCTCAAGCTATGCCCAATGGGCCCTGTGCTAGGCAGCGCCTCGTGATTAAAGTCTGCCGGGAGCCAAGCTACTCACTTTGGGACCAGAAGTGTGAGAAGGGGGAAGGGACTGGAGGGAACACCATGGCCCCCTCCAATGCCTGCCCCCTAACATCTCCCGACAACAATGTGGGCTGCGGACTACGCAGTAACATGTCCAGATCCAACCAGTGTGGTCTCAGGAGGATTCAGCGGCACCCTGCCGCCCATGCAAACATCTCTCTTTAAAGGTTACCTCTGACCATCGTTCCCAGGTCTCCTGATTCCGGTCCAGGGGATTGCAGCCTGCAGTTCCTCAGGCCAAAGGCTTACCTGTCTGGCCAGTGGAGGACAGGCGTATGCTGCAACTCCACATCACCGGCTTGACAAAACAGCTCTTTATCTCCTTGTGCCGAGCTCACTGCAGCTCCAAGAAGCTGTCCTCTACACAGTGCCCGCACCACCCCCGCTGTCTGACCACATGGCTCTGGATTTTCAAGTCTCCACAGCGGGGCAAGAACCAGAGCGGGC
Organism: Dolichotis patagonum; assembly: GCA_004027295.1. Lineage (NCBI taxonomy): Eukaryota > Metazoa > Chordata > Mammalia > Rodentia > Caviidae > Dolichotis > Dolichotis patagonum. Next base: position 36,456 of record PVJX010004031.1, read on the forward strand.
ACAGGGGCTTCACACAGCCTCAGCCAAGGACTTCCTTATACAATCCGTCGGCCACTGACAGTGAGCTATCTCAGGGCTCACTTGGGAACGAGCTGCACCGCCGCACCCTTGACCTCTACTTCAAGATCTGCATCGACACTATGGCAAATCTTCAGCTTTACCTTTAACTACACTCACTTTACTACAAAGCACTAGAAACTGAGTCAGTTATAAAGAACCCAAGTTTATCAGATCGTGGCTCCGGAGGTTGGGAAGCCCAGGGCTGGGAGGCATCTGGCGAGGCCTCCTGACCACCTGGAACTCAGCTCAGTGGCAAACGAGCACAAGGGCAAACAGAAACCCGGGACCAAACCCACCCTGACACCAGGAGCCATGCCCATGGTCACCCAGCACCTCCGTTCGGTCGTGAGTGAGAGGCCTTCCAGACCTCACTACGCCTCAGAGATGGCACTTCCTCGGGCATTAAAGGCGATTATATTTCAACCCGAGTTTTGGAGGGACGTTCAAACACAGCAACACTGGTACAGAGAGAAGCAACTACAGCAAAGGTGGGCAGGAGTTAAATGGAGTCCGTGTATTCTAAGGTCTGTGTTACAGGAGAAGTGGTAAAACTACTAGTTAATTTTAGACTTTAAGAAATCAAGTATATGTGATTTCTAGGTTACCCCTTACAGAAAATTTAAAAATTGTAACAATCCAAAAACAATGGACAATGGCATAATAAAAAACTTACTTACTTTTTCATCAAAGAAATTAAAAGCAAATTACAATGAGATACTATCACAGAATAGCTATTATTAAAAAAGCTGGCACAGTGCAGAAAAAGGTGAAATCATACATCACTGCTGGAAATAAAAATTGGCACAGGTTCCTCAAAAAAGTTAAGGTCAGAAGTATATGACCAGGGCCAGGGGTTTAGCTCAGCGGCGTAAGTGCCTGCTTGGCAAACTCGAGGTCATGAGTTCAATCCCCAGCACCAAAAAAAAAGGGAAGTATATGACCAAGCTGTCCTCTTTCTGAGCGTATAGAAAGGAGATAAAGCTGGTGTATCAGACAGGTACCTGCAGGCCCGTGCTCACAGCAGCACTACTGACAACAGCTCAGACAGAACCAGCTGAGGCCCCTAGCAGGATGAGGGCATAAGGAGCACGTGGGACACACTGGTACGTACTGGAATACCAGCCACATAAAAGCAGTGAACCCTGTCATCTGCGCCAGCATGAAGGGACCCAACACTGACGGGTTCTCATTCTTATGTGGAAGCCAAGAAGCTGGTGTGACAGAAGCCGGGAGCAGAAGGGCGATCGCTAGAGGCAAGGAGGAGCAGGCAAGAGGTTAAGGGAGGCTGGAAACACGCCGAGAGGACAGTGAGAGGGGTATTCTCTAGTGTTGGATAACACAGCAGGGTGACTAAACACAACAACTTATTACATATTGGAAAAAGAACTAGAAGAGAGGCGTTTGAGGGCTCCTAACATAAGGAAATGTGATGATGGTTAAGGTCATGGCTATACTCATGACCCAGTTCTGACCCTCACACACTGCACACAGGTATGAAGACATCACCCTGCCCCATCAATAGATGGTTCACACCATATATATGATCACTCATGTATCATATGCATCATTACTCTAGGTCACTAACATTTTTTTAAATTAAAGAGGCTGACATAGGAAATTTTATAAAATGAATGCAGAGTCAAAGAAATGGAAAAGATGAAGACATGAAAGAATACAGTAAAAACATGTGACATGTATTCAATGTTACTTCCAAAAGAAAGACAATAAGGTCAGAAAATTATTTGAGGAAGCAAAAACTAAAATTGCTCTGAACTGAAAAGACACCAACACATAGATTTAAGAAAGAATAGATTCAAGAAACTTACAAAGACGCAAGAGAAACTCAAACCTAGATTTGTCACTGAAAAGAATGCAAAATATGTCAGAGGAAAAAAAAGTCAAAATTAGACAAAAAAGAAATATATTGTTCTTAAAAAAATTAATAGCGGGAGTGGCAGCTGAATATAAACTTCCAATATGCTGGGAGAAAACAAATGTCACCAAGAATTTCGCACCCAGTGTAAACAAAGATTGTGTCTTCACAGAAAACGTGGGAGAGCTGGCCACTAGCCGGGCTTCACTGCCGTGAATCCCAAAGACACTTCTGTGATAGAGTCGGAGATGCAGGAGAAATAAAGAACACAGAAAGTGGTAAATATGTAGGTAAATAAATGCTGGCCCTTAAAAATAAGAACAAGGTATTTACTATTTAGAAACAAAAATAAAACGACTGAAAATAAATACACTGGGTGGCAGCTACTGCGAGTGTAGGTATCGTCCAATAAAGGAACAAAATTGTTATATTAGAATACTGGAAAGAGTTAAAAATTAATAGATTTAGCCCTTCACATTGAATAGGCTATCTGGTTAAACTGCATTTCAGTAACCTAGAATAATAAAAAGGAACGTACCACAAATTACTGCCAAAAAAGTGTTACCCAATAGTGACGCTTCTGTAGACAGAACTGGAGAATGTGACCGGACTAGACAAGGATGAAATGAACACAGAATGAAAATGGTACGCAGCCCAGCACTCGTCAAGTAGAAAGACGTTTTACAGTCCTGATCGCACAGTGGGCGTACGCGGTAGCCCGTGACAGCACTCTGGCTTGGTGTGGCCCGAGAGCTCTCAGAGGTTCCTGCTGGAAGCTGATCTCCAGTCCCGAGGGATGAGGTGGCAGTAGGTCTTTAAGGGGCGGGGTAACTGGAAGGGGACTGGGCCCTGGGGCAGCAACGTGAAGGGACTAGTGCTGCTCTCTCAGGACCTGAACTCTCCGGACAGCAGTCATCAGACAGCAAGGTGCCCTGGGTGCTTGGCTCCTTCTACACCAAGCTGCTTCCCTTTCCCTTTTTCTATCATGGTGTGACCCGAGGACACACCATGGGTGGGGACAGACAAAGATGCTGTGATGTTGGACTTCCTAGTCACCAGACTCATGATCCAAAATAAAACTTGTTTATAAAGTACCCAGCCTCTGGTGTTTTATTATAGTGATACAAAACAGGCTAAGGCTAATGGGTGGGGAAATCAGGAAAAATGTTTAACTCAGGAGTGTTACAGTGCTGCATGTACGATTACGAATGAGATTGAGAATGAGAGAAAAAATCACGCTTAGACATGGGAAAATGAAAGAAGTCCTCTTTCATTATTAGAGTCACTCCTCTACTTGGAGTGTTCTAATAAGCCTAAATTTTCAAGATGAGAGGATTAATACATAATCAACTAACACTGCAAAAGCAAAAATCTTTATGTATCAGGAATGCTAAAATGAAGTTATTAAAAATGCTAAAGATGACACTACAACCCCCTTTAAAACTAATGCTCTTGACAAGAAAATTATCCAGGAATTTAAGCCTCTAACTCAGGAACACAAAAGGAATGTTTTCTTCCATTTGCCCCTGGTAAATACACACATATCCCAACAACAAACTTTAAACAGGATGTACAAACCTAAAGAGAACAGAAGCCCAGGACATACACAGCTTGGCAAGAGAAACAATACCACAGACGCCGAGAATGAGTTCATGGGGGAGACACAGGGTGGGAGAGGGGGAAAATGTGCCTGATCCTTCCGGGGAGCATGTGTAAGGAAGCTGTCAGATGCTGTAAGCTAGTAAATTTGCTTCCTCACCCCAGGGAACAACACAGCTACCAACTACTCGACACAAAGTTTAGATGTATTGAAAACACAAAGCCTGTTCCTAGAGCAAACAGGCCTGGGGTGTAGCTCGGTGGCAGAACGTGTCTTAGTGTGCATTAGGTCCTGGGTTCAATTCCTAATACCAAAACAAAACAAAAAGGCACTAAAAAGTCATATCCAAATAATCTCACTTAATGTTCTGACAAGATTATTTGATATATATATATATATATGGCAAATGTAATGATGATGTGTTTGGTGAAGAAGACAGAAAAGCAGGAACTACTGAATATATTTGTAATCGTGAGTTGCATACAATACGGTCTTATTGAATGAGTAAGTGTTTACCTGGAACAAGGACTCTAACCTAAACAGACCAAGAAGCCTTCCGTACCTGTGTATCTCCTGACAACTTTATCAGTACCTTCAGTTACACAGAGAAGCTAGGACTTGGAATACAACCAACATTTTATATTAAAACAGTTAAGCACAGACACGGTCTGGGGAAAGGAGTTTAATCTTGACTTATTTCCCTGTACGCTAAGTAGACTAAATCAGTGACTTCCAAAATTTTGAGTAAGTTATATTGAGAATAATGATCCAGCACCACCAATCATGTATGTGTTTGTGGAAGTAAACATAACCTAATGGGCCCTGACATTTTCTAGTGTTCTTCATTATGTTTAAGGCAGGTGTCACGGCTGTGTCTAGATGTCCCCTCAAATCCTCATGTGGTCATAGATGGGGCTTTTCAGAGGTGGCTGGATCTAGTGTGTGATGCTGGGATTGATTCATGATGCAACGCTAGAATTCAGGGTGCCCCACCCTGACTGAACATAGGGAAGGGATAGAGAGAGGGCTGCTGTTGTCACTTGTTGCTTGCAGTCTGCTACCTCACTGCTTGCTTCCTTCTCCTGCCATGGATTGCTTCTCCTCTGCAATGCTCCCCTGCCAAGCCACTCTGTCTTGGAGCAAGCCGACTACAAACTGAAAGCTCTACAAATTATGACGCAAAATAAACCTTTCCTCTTTTGATTTTGAGTGGCAGGTATTTTGTCTTGGCAGTAAGAAAAGTAACTAACAGTAGGCTGAAGTCCAAAAACTTAATGTCAATACCATAAATGGGACATGAGTCGTGCTTTGAAAAACACAGACATCCAAAGTCATCATATGTTCTAAAATATTAATTTCTCTAATTTAGATACTGAATAAAATGTGGTATCAAATCAGATGATATGTATCTGACATAAATAGTAACAACGTTGTCACAATGATAAAATTCAGAATTATACCAAACAGCTGAAATCTGGGTTGAAAAAAGTGATTCCACCGAGGTTAAAGTGTGTACTTAGGTTGAGAGTACGCTCAACTAGAATACGGCTCCTGGGAACACACCAAATGAAAAAGACCCAGACTAGCTGACTACAATTCTGTTATAAGATCACAACAGAATCAGTCAGCCTGCCAGTCTGGGTCTATAAATAACAGGAGGCTTTTAAACAAATACTTATAAGCAAATATTTTTGGTACCATGTAGATCAAAGATAATCAGAGGAGATCACATTTAATCTGGACCATATTTACCAATTCCTTATTGTTTATTTCATGTAACACAAAGAATAAAATACTATTAACTTACAGGTACTGATAACACAATAAATATACTTACTTTTACTGAGCATCATTTCCCAAATATAGTTCATAATGCTAAGCATTTTCCTTTATCTTAACCCTTCAACAACTACGTGATATGCTCGAATGCACCCCGGAACATCTGGTGGCCATGTACCCCCAGAGCAATAGTGCTAACAGGTGAGAGCTGTAAGAGGTCACTGACATGAAAACACTGCCTCAGAAGGGATTTGTGCTGCCCCTGGGGGAGTCATCTTATGAAAGGACAGGTGGGACCCTCCCATTGCTAGTGCCTGCCTGTGTGTCTGTCTGTCCTTCGGCCATGCATGACGCAGCAAGAAGGCCGTGTCAGATGGGCCCCTCCATCTGGACTTCAGCCTCCAGAACCATGAGCCAAACAAATTTCTGTCCATTGTGAATTACAGTCTGTACTACCCTGTTACAGCAGCACAAAAGGGCGAAGAAAGGTAGCAGCGTCTTCATAAAAAAAGAACAATCTCGGAAAAACTAAGTCATCCCATCCATATCGTATTGAGTGGGTAAATGACAGAACCAAGTATTCAACCCAAGTCTGACTGAAAATAACCCATGTTAAGTGTATCAGTTCTTCTTATTTTTTATCTTTTCCAAGAACAAAGAAAATTACATGTATTTGGGGGTTAATTAAGATTGCAACCTGGGACAGACTTGAGCAGTCTTAAAAACGTGCCTGCTAAGCTTTCTGTATCTTACTAAACTTTTAATTAAACAGGTCATTAAGCACAACTTTAATGACTAATTAGCAAAGATATGGGCCACTAAATTCAAGTGAGTAGAAAAATCTATAAAAATTTTAATGAAAGTATTTTAAAGAGAATAAAACCAAGCAAAATAAAGCAGAATAAAGCTAATCAAAACAAACCAGTATAAGTGACACAGGACTTCAAAACAATAGTAAATAAATAATGGTCACCACAGTGCCTCCCATTGTCTTCAAAATAGCTGCAGGTATCTTCAGACATAGTGAAAATCAAACAAAACAGAACAGAATACAACCAATAAAAACAAAACAATGAATGCAATAAAGGGCTTCAAAACAAGACAGTAAATCCAAAATGGCTACCACAATATATCTGGTTATCTTTGAAATAGCTGCCCATGCCATTGGATACAATAAAATCAAACAAGATAAAACAGAATAAAACCCAACTCAACAAAACAATGAAAATGACACAGGACCCCAAAACAAGACAACAGGGAATCAAGAATGGTCACCACCTTCAGCAGGAGATTCCCCACAGATGATACACTGCACACTGTTATCTTCCAAATAGATGATCAGACTACTGGCTTTAGGCCTACAAAGTCAGGGACACCCTAAACACTACAAGGATTAAACTGTACTTTACCTCAAGAGCTATCATCGCAGCCTGTGTTTCTCTAGATCAGCTGGTCACTTATAGCAGGTAGGGGTGGGGTTGGCTTTTCTTGTTTCCCGTCCTGTGCAGTGGTAGGGGCTGGCATCTGGCTGTCCCCTCAGCGGCCAGCACGTGGTGCCAATCCGCCAGGAGGGCTTGCTTCCGGGTGATTTCTTGTTCTCTTCCCCCACCGTCCACACGGTAAGCATTTTAATTAATTCCCTACTGTTACGGCGGCGGGCCAACCTGACACCGGCTGAATTTAATCAGCAGGGCGCTGGGCGTGGATGTCCCACCTGAGGAAAGCTGCCAGCATAAACAGACGTGGAGAAGGAGAAGGAAGGCGTTGAGGCGATGAGGCTTTGTGGGTTTCACTAAGTGTTGCTGTTTGAGCCGTTGGTTCTCCTGGAGGAGCTCTGGTCCTTACATCAAGCATCACTTCCTGGCTCCGGAGGGGAGACGTGTGCTGCTTAATCTCCAGGATGAACTTGTCACACTGACTTCTTGGCATGTACTTGACTCTGCTTATCGTCCCAGGAGCTCGGGGCCTCCGTGTCGCTGAGGATGGCTGTGGTGCTTTTCAGGACAGCCCTGGTCTTTGTTGTGAGTGTGACTTCTCGGCTCCAGCGTACAACTCTCAACCTACTGGCACAGCTCCTTCGCCCCTCTGGCATAGACTTTCCAGCTTCCACCGCTGACCTTTGGGCCTTCCCAGCACGGATCCGTAAAACAGACTGGCGTGAGTCCTTCCTGTGGGCTCTAGACCTCCAGTTGGACTCGTGGGCGGCACTGTCATGAGCTCTAGGTTTTCATCTGGACTCATGCGGGACATTGCTGTGGGATTCAGGCCCTTGGCTGAATATTCTATGTCTTTGGTGTTGTGGATTTCCTTCACTTGTGTTAACTCTGGGTGACCATCATAAAATAACATTATAAATTCCATGTCCTGATTGTAATTGTTCTCACAACCCCTGACTACAACACCTACCGTAATATTTTGCCAAGATCTCTTTTCCTTACTTAGCGGTAGGTAATTATTTTAAGCACTCAAAGTCTAATTCAATCAACCATATATTCTTTAGTTGCACTTAAGATTTGGAAACTATCTCTTCAAGCCAGGTATGGTGATGCACACCTGTAATCCAAGCACTCGAGAGGCAGGGGCAAGAGGAACGTTGTGCGTCTGAGGCCAGCCTGAGCAACACAAGTCAGTTCGCGGCCAGGCTGGACTACATAGCGAGACCCTGTCTCAAAAAAAATATTTTCAAATTCTCTAGCTATATACAAACATACACATTTTTATTAACATTCTAGCATGTCATTATTTTATTTAAACAAATGATCATAACTATTAAGTGCTGGGAAACAGTCAAACCTGATGACCAGTTCCAGCTTAGAAATCCTGACGTCTTCAACATTAAAATTCATTTTGGCTCTATCCAAGAAACTAAGGTAACCTTAAGATGGTTCACTTAAGCAAGCCACTAGCAGTCACAGAAACAGTGTGTGAAGAAATGCTTTAATCCTATACTTAATTTCAAAAACTCATGAGTACCTTTTTGTTTTTTTGTTTTAAAATAATATGATTCTGAGTGAGAAAGTGACGTCTTGCTTACAGACTCCAGCTGTCCAGCCTTTTGGTTTGTCTGGGCTGCACTGAGTAAGAAGGAATTGTCTTAGGCCACACACAAAATACAAAATACCATCAGTGTAGGTAAGGAACAAAACTTCCTTAAGAATATATTAACTTGTTATGTTACAAATGAACACAACAAGCCCAAGTTTAATAATGAAAACTTACCTGTCTGCTTAGTACAGAAAGGCCTGTCTTCTGAGGCACACACACTGTGGGGGAGACAGGCACCGCCCGCTGTGGGCCAGACCTCAAGACAAAGGATAAAACAAATGCACCCACATATTTCCTAAGGATAAGCATCAGGAGCTGATGTTCTTTTTTTCCTTTTTTTTGGTACCAGGGATCAAACTCACAACTGCACACTTGCAAGGCAGGTGCTTATGCCGCTGAGCTAAATCCCCAGCCCGGAACTGATGTTCTGAATAGGTAACCACCACCCTGAGGGAGCCCAAAGGAGCCGCTAATGAGCAAAGGCCCTGCTCTGCATTCATGTCCCTTTGCCAGGCAACTTGCTTCCCTATTTGATCCTGATTTAATCAGTTTTACGTGCGCAACTACACTCTAATCTTACTGGCTGACCACAGTTCTGTCCCATTGCATACCCATTTTCCCATTTTTGCAAGTTCCCATTTTTGCAAGTTCCCATTTTTGCCCACCTTGGACACATGTGGTTTTGCGCTATAAAAATCCCAACAGAAGGTGGGGTCCTCAGCAACCCATTTGGGACCCCTTCTGTGTCTCTCTCTCTCTCTCTCTCTCTCGGACAGAAGCCTTCTTTCTCTCAATAAATATATTCTGCTATTAACCGCCATTGTTCTGAAAATTCACTCTGATTTTAGGTAACACAAACTCTGTACCAGCCATCCAGCAGGTGGGGAGTTTCTTTCCCCATATCATTATTAGTGGTTAATTTTTTTCAATTTAAAACTTAACCATCATTTCTTTGATATCTACTATTCTAGGATATAATATATATGGTGCTTTTTATTTTATGTAAGCGTTTATTCATTTTAAATTAAAATACCCATTTTTTGTATTTTCATTCTTTCCCAATTGGAGAATCCAATTTTAGAAGCAAAACTATGGCAGTTTAAGATTTTGGATTATAAAGAATCAAGAGACTAATTGGGAGGTTCAACTAATAGTTAAGAGAAAAACACAACGCAGGCCAGGGAACAGATTTAGTTATTTTGGAAGGGGATCCAATTGGATTTTACGTCAAAGTAGCCAGAGCAGGGAGAAGAGGCAGAACCTTCCAAAAAGGTGCCAATGTTCTAGCTTTTGAGCTGAGGGGAAGTGGCACTAAGCAGAGAATAAGTCTGCTTTTAAATATGCTCAGTTGAGATACTGATTACCCAACAAATAGGTAAAAAGGATTAGCACTCAGGAGAACTATGGATTTCTTATCTATGGATTGTTCTGCTTTCCTGCCTCACTACTTAAGGCTAAGATTGGGTAAAGTCTTTCAACACTGCAGCAGAGACTAAGAGAAAAAAAGCCAACAGGCTAGAAGGCACACATGTAGGTCAGAGGATAATCACAGCTAATGACAGCCATAACCAGCTAGGTCACAGTTCTTAGACCAGGCTCCTCACAGTGCTCGGTGGGGAAGATAAGGGCCTGCAGAACAAACAGGACCACCCTGAACACTCCCGTTTGGTAGATGTGGAGTGGAGACTGAAGGCGTTCACTGGTTTTTTTGTTTTTCTTTTTTTAACTTCCCTGTTGGACTGACTCAAGGATGGGTATGACAGCGCCCAGCTGAGGCCAGACGACCAGTATGTGTTTCCCGCAGCGAAGCTGGGGCACAAGGCCTAAGCACCAGGGGCTGGGAATGCTGGATCCCTCTACAGGAAACAGCATCATCACCTGATATGGACATCAGTAAGTAAAGATGCAAAGCAAGGTGAGCTTCTCGACGAACTGGAAAGGGAGGCTGAGATGGACAGAGGGCAGGGCCTGCTGCAGGACAGACACTAGAGCCTTTTAAAATTGCCATGCCATTTTTGCGACCAATTTGACTAAAGATATTAAAATTTCTCACAAGCTGACAAACACTAACTTTATATATTTATGGGGTACAATGTAATATTACATGTAAACATTGTGGAATGATTCAAATCAGGTTCATTAACATATAGCCATCATTTCAAATATTTATGATTTATTAGTGATTAAAAACTTCAAAATCTTCTTTTAGTGACTCTGAAATATACATTAACTATAGTCACTATCCTGTGCAGGTCACCATAATTTATTCTTCCCATAAACAGAACTTTGCACCCTTTGTCCAAAGTCTCCCTTCCCCCATTTATCTTCCCTCTCTGAAAACCACTGTTCTACATAAAAACTGCAAGTTCAGTATTTTTTAGATTCCGCTTATAAGTGAAGTCACCCGGGCCTTGTCTTTGTACCTGGCTTATTTCACTTGGCATAATGATCTCTAGGTTGATCTATGCTGCCACAAATGACAATTTTCTGCATTCTAAAGGCTGAATAGTATTCCACTGTCACAGGACACATTTAATTTTTTGCCTTACTAAGCATCAAACTCAGGGCTTCACACGATCAGCAAGGACTCTCACTGAGCTACATTTCCAGCCCTATGTGACACACTTTTAAAGTCCATTTATCCACTGATGGACACTCAGGTTGTTTCCAAAGATATTAAAATTTAAAATGCATATACTCTATGGGGGACAATGTGTGTGTCCATTTAAAAGCTATTTCCTGTTTACTTGCTGAAAGAATCCTCAGATTGTCTGGAGTTGAGATTGATTCCTTGATCCCAGAAAAAGCTGACTACTGTGGCCTCTGGCTCCAAGCTAGAATGTGAGCCTGTCCAGTCAACAAGATGCCCAGCAGGGCGCGCTGGGGGTGGGGGATGCCGAAGGCTTTTCCTCCCAATGAGCGCCTGAGGTGGGTGAAGGGGGCTCCAGTGCCCGCTCAGAGCACCTCCTTCCAGACCCAACGCACCCCAGGATGCCGGCCAAGGTCCACGCAGCAGCTGCAGCCCTGCGGACCTAGTTACTGTCCACCGAGCCTCAGCCCGAGAGTCCCGCCATCTCAACGTCAGTCACCCTTCGGAAGAGGAGGCAGCGAACCTTACCAGACAAGTTACCCAAACCCAGCACCTGGGGTATCTACTGTGCTAAGGAAGGTAAAAGGAAAGCAGGGAGGGGAGAAGGTAGGAAGGAAGGAGTGACAGGAGGCAGGAAAAAAAAGGTCAAAAGCAGGAAAGAAGAAAAAAAGGACAGAGACAAGAAAAAGTAAATGGGTCACCAAAAGCTCAGGACGGCTTGGTTCACAATGGCCCAGGCAGAAAGAGCCCAGTGTCACACAAGTAACCACTCGGTCAGCTAACCGCAGCATGCTCTTACCCTAAAATACTACTTGGCAATGACAAGGAGTTAGCACCACAATATAGATAGATCTCCTAAATGTTCTGCTAAGCGGAAGAACACAAAAGACTACTATGTTTCATTTCAAACACAATAGGCAACGGTACTTCATTATATAAAATTCTAAAAGGGTAAAATTATATAGACAAAAAAACAAAATAAATTATAGTGACAGAGGATCACTGGGTAAGAAGGAGAAAAAAGCTTTCAGGGAAATGAGTTTTCAATGTAAGTTGTATCTCTGACAAGAATCGGAGTTCAGAATTCCATGTGGTTCTGACAATCATTTCTACAGTAGAAATAATGCTGCCTAGGTGTCTGAGGAACAAGCAAAAACAAACCCTATTGAACTGTTACAATGAAGGGAGGGTGGGAAAAAAAGAGGAGGAGTAAAGGAAAGGTGTTACAGTGAATGATGTAACACTTTTGTGGCAGTATTGTTACTGTGTATAGAATGGGTCAAATGTTGCCGGCAGCCTTCTCTGGCTAACGGGATTACTCCCTTACACCTTTAGACTTTAAATATTTTATAATAGGCACAGTTATTAACAAAACCAAGAAAATGTTTTAAAAGGATGCTAAAGTTGGAATTCATCATAAATATATATGCAACAAATACCACTGCATGCAACTATATAAAACAAATATTAATGGACATGAAAAGTCAACTAAGCATTAATACAATTGTATTGAGAGAATCTCAATATCCCACTGTCACAAAAAGACACATTGACTGGACAAAAAAAATCAACAATGAAATATCAGAACTAAACCAAACTCTTGAAAAATGGACTTGGTAGATGTCTACAGAGTGTTCCACCCCACAACATCAGAATACACATTCTTCTCAGCTGCATATGGGACATTCTCCAAAACACCACATACCAAAAACAGTCCAGTAAATGCATAAACTGAAACTATCCTATGCATATTTTCAGACCACAGTGCAATGAAATTGGAACAAAACGGCAGAAGAAACCACAAAAATTGAACAGCACCCTCCTGAATAACAATGGGTCACAGATGCAATTAAAGAAGTTAGACAGTTTCTACAGTTCAAAGATAATGACAATACAACACATCAGACCGTAAGGGACACAATGAAAGCAGTCCTAAGATGGAAATTTATAGAAACACCCATATCAGAAAACCAGCAACTTAAGTAAACAACTTAATGTTGAACCTCCAAATTCTATAAAAAGAAGAGCAGGCTAAAGCAAAAGCTCATACAAGGGAGGAAATTATGAAGATCAGAACAGAAATTAATGCACTGGAGACTAACAAAACAATACAAAGAATCAATGAATCAAAGAGTTGGTTCTTCAAAAGACCAAATAAAATTGCAAACCCTTAGCGAACTTTATTTACAAAAAGGAAACAAACAAACAAACAAAAGAATCAAATCTACAGACCCTGCAGAAACCCAGTTAGATGATCTATACCTATCTTGAGAACTTGCATCCTAATAAGATGGAAACTGAAGAGAAATGGACAGATTCCTGAACACACGTGAATTGCCAAAACTGAATCAAGAAGCTATAAAATTCTAAATAACCTGATACCAATCAATGAAATTGAAGATGAAAATTAAAACCTACCAATACAGAAAAACCCTGGCCCTGGCAGAGTCAGTGCTGAAATCTGTAAGAAACGTAGAGAAGACCCAACAGCACTACTTCTCAAACTCTTCAGTGACACTGGAAGGGAAGCATTACCCGAATTCATTACAGGAAGCAAGCATTACTTCTGGCTGTTCCTCAGACAAAGGGTTACTGTCAAACACATACAAAGAACTCACAAAACATCAGACCTCCCAAGTTCAAAGACCCAACCCAAAAATGGGCAGCTGAGATGAATACACACTTGTCAGATGAAAAATACAAATGGCAATTAAATATATGAAAAAATGTTCAACATCACTGGTCATTCAAGAGATGCAAATTAAAACAACACTGAGATTCCACCTCACCCCAGACAGAATGGCCAAGCTCAAGAAATCAAGCGGTAACAAATGCTGGTGGGGCTGTGGGGAAAAAGGAAACTTCTCCACTGTTGGTGGGAGTGCAGATTGGTGCAACCACTGTGGAAATCAGTGTGGAGAGTCCTCAAAAGACTAGGATTGGCAGTTCCATTTGACCCAGCTGTTACCCTTCTGTGTATCTTAAAAACATCATACCACAGCCATGTATGTGCATCTGTGTTTATAGCAGCACAATGTGTAATAGCTAGGTCTTAGAAACAACCTAAATGCCCATCAACCAAAGAGTGATACAGCTAAAAAAAAAAAAGATGTAGTATGTTATACAACAGACTACTACTCAGCCATAAAGAAGGATAAACGGGAGACATTTATAGGTAAATGGATGCAACTAGAGACCATACTCATAAAGTGAAATGAATCAGGTATCAACATTGTTTTGTAAACACTGTTGTGTAAACATTGTTTTGTCTCCCTAGTGTGAGAAGCTGAAAGAATATGTGTATGTATATATGTGTGTGTGTGCGTGTGTGTGTGTGTATATATATATGATAGTTAAGATCATTATACTACTAATTTCTCTTAGTTCATTGAAAAGAAAGGTTGTGCTAATAGTGTTTGGACAATTGAATACCTGTATCTTGTACCTTCAGTAACTAATAATAATATGCAATGTAGTAACCATTGTTACTCTATTATCTTGTTTTGAAATTGTTTTATATTTTTAAACATAAAATTTTTTAAAAAATAAATACAACTGGAATTCATCCATTCCTCCACCTTCAACCAGAGGGTAGGAACCAATCTAGGCTCACCAGGGCTTCCAGCTGTTTAAAAAAACAAAAAACGAACACAAATGTTTATATCAAGATCTCTTGAGTTTCAAGAGCTGGCAATTAAATTATTTAATGTTGTATGGATGAACCAAAACATATCTGATTAAAAATTTTTGTATTACTCAATTACTTATTCATATGTAAAAGAAAAAAAGGACCTGAAATCTAGGTGACACAGAAATAAACCATCTATGGACAATTTTTGGAACTCAGAACACAGGCATATATCAGCTAAAGGTGGTCTCTGAATACATGCAGTTAAAAATGTATAGCTAATTCTAAGTAATTATAACCAATGTGGTTATAAAAGTTTAATGTAATTGTTCAAAAATTTTATAAGGGATAGGGAAAGGAAGGAAAACAGAGACAGATATGATCAAAATATACTGCATGCACATTTGAGAAGTCCACAATAAAACTCAGTACTTTGGAAAATTAATATACATTAATAAAATATACAGAAAAAGGTTTCTAAAAATAAATATGGTAAATTAATAATAAAGAACCAAAATTTAAAGACAGGAGAAAAGAAAATGTTAATGCATTTAACTTATCAGAGGTAAGCTCACACATAATATTTAATTCTTAACTCTTAATAAGATAAATTAGTTTCAAATATTTTGAGAAAATTTTAATTGGACGGGGATACAGCTCAGTGGTAGAGTGTTTGCTTAAATGTGCAAGACCTGGACTCAATCTCCAGCACTACAAAAAAATATATATTTTTACGTAACCGCTGTTAAAATAAAACTACAATATAAAACTCACATGTGCCAAAGGAAATAAAAAGGATAAAATTAAAAAGAAATTCAGAAAAATAAAAACAAGAAAAAATAATAAAGCAAATAAGGTAAAAATAAAACCATAAGTTTAGTAATAACAATAAATGTGAATGGATCGTATTCTGCTATTAAGCATTAAAAACTCAAGTTAAAAATTTGCAGGTATACAGTACGCTATTTATGAGATAAAATAAAAATAAAAGCTAAGCTATATGAGACAAAACAGAGTAAGTATGTGTTGCAGTATTAACATTTTTCAAAAGCAAAAGTATGCAAAGGAATAAGGAATAGGTACAAAGTAGTTTGCAAACTATGGTTCATAGGATGAATGTGCCCCATGGGCTGCTCTTGTAAAAAAAGCCACTACAAACAGTGACTTTTACATTTCATTTGTTTGTTTTGTCATTCTGGGGCCTGAACCCCGGGCATTCGCACTGAGCTACATCCCCGGTACTTTAAAGCAATGTACTTTGAGACAAGGTCTTGTTAAGTCATTAAACTGCCCAGACTGGGCTCCAACTTGCCATCTTCCCAGAATGCCAAGATTACCAGCATGTGTCCCCACCCCTGGTAAGCTTTGTATTTTAAAGAGTTGTACAGAAAGATTATGAAACAGAGACCCTACATGTGGCTCATAAAGCCTAAAACATCTGCTGTCTAACCCTAAGGAAAAGTTGCTATCTTAGTCTGTTCTGTGTGGGGCTAGCAGAACATCTGAGCCTAGAAAATTCCTAACGAACATAAGTTTATTTGGCCGCACCATCCCATAGCAAGGGGTGGCAGGCAGGGAGCACACACACAGGAAGGAAGAGCCAATTCCTTTCACCAGAGCCTACTCCCAGAACACCACGGGTCCAGCAACTGTCACCATCTGGTCAACAGCACGGACTCCACACTGACAAAAGGAGACTTACCAAAACTTGTGACTCACTGGAGTAAGACACCTTTCTCTGCATATTAAGGAAATCAGACTTTAATCATATACAGTGGTAGCTTGGCTCATGAACTTAATTTGATCTATGATTCTGGAAAGGATAGTCACATTTATGCTTGCATAGGAAAGACAGTCAAGGTCATGTTTATCACCTGATGCAGAGTTCGCAAACAAAAATCAAATTTTGGGGCTGGGTGTGGTGTACACCCCTAATCCCAGCACTCAAGAGGCTGAGGCAGGAGGATTTCTGTAGACACGAGGCCAGCCCAGGATACATGGTGAGTTCAAAGCTAGCCTGACCTACACAACAAGATCCTGTCTCAAAATAAATTAATAAACTTTGCCAAATATTTCTGTTTGCAAACAACTCAATTTGTGAACTGATATGCCACTGTACTGCCTTCTATTCCTTAGCGTGTCGCCATTAGCACGTTGACACTGGCATGAACAGCTTTGGTATGATTATCTAGTTGAAATCACCAATCTTTTCGTTTTGGTTTTGGGGCTGTATCTTGCAAACCCTTTTAAAAATTTCTCTCAGTTTTCTTCTGGCTTTATTGTTTATATTTTAAATCTGAGACACTTGAAAATTACCTTTCCTGAGATACGTCTGTGTCTAGGAGGAAAAGGACATAGCAGAAAATAACAGGAATCTATATAGTAAGAGAAGAGACCATAGAATACTGGAGAGGAAGCTGCTGGAAATGTGCAGGGCAGGAGGTGATGAGGCTGAAACTCTCCCCCTCCCCCTCACTAGAAAGCTTCGAACTGCACTCTGTGTTGAAGATGCTGGAAAGCATCTCAGCGAGGCCCAGGACTCAGCCCAGCCCCGCCTGCAGTATTTGAGAGGAAGACGCCCTCACTACTCCTTCTGGCTCTGAATTCGAGGTGCACCTGGGCTGTCGTACTGAGGTCATCCCTCAGGCTGTTTCTTCCGTTCCATTTCCTACCTGGTTGTTTTTGCAGCAAAGTGTGGCCCCCGCCAATCCCGCTCACAGCCCACTCTGTAAGCAAAGTCTGCTGGACACATGTGCCGATATGGTAACACTGCAACGGAGAGTCGGGTGGTGAGGCAGAGCTCGCATTGGCCCTCAAAGTCTAAACACTTATCATCTGGCCATTTATGTAAAAAGTCTGCCTATCTTTGATATACAGCAAAGCTGTTTGTAATCTTGGAAGTAGAATTCACGTACTACAGAATTAATCACTGAAAGCGTGTAGTTTAGCAGCATCTAGTACATTCATGGTGTTGGGCAACCGTCACCTTGATCTAAGTCCCAGACATCTGCACCACCCTCAGTAGACCAATCACCCTGTACCAAGCAAGCAAACACTCCGTTTCTCTCCCTACCGTGGGCTACTACTAATTTGTTTCCTGTTACGGATTCACCTGCTCTGGATATCACCTACAAATGGAACTGTGTAATACATGGCCTTTGGTGTCTGCCTTCTCTTAGCATGTTTTAGAAGCCCATCCATGTTATATTGCTGCGTGTCACTCTTTTTGTTGCTGAGTAATATTTCACTGAATGGATACACCGCTTATTTTGTTTTTGTTTTTGTCTTTTTGAGACGGGGTCTCACTATGCAGATCAGGCTGGCCTTGAGCTTACTTTGCAGCCCAGACTGGTCTTGAACTTGCAACCATCCTCCTGCCTCAGCCTCCAAGTGCTGGGATTACAGGTGTGCACCACCACACCTGGCTACACATTTTTAAAAAGCGCAGTCATCTGGGGTGTTCTCACTCACTGGTGATTCTGAATAGTACCGCTATGGACATGCGTGTATTAGTGCTTGTTTCAATGCATGCTTTTACTTGGTTTAGAAGTCTAGGAGTAGTACTGCTGGGTCATACAATCATAGTCAGGGTTTTCAAGAGAATAGATTTAACACAGGCATGTAATTTATAGGATTATTTTACAGTATTCACCCAGAGTCAATGCTTCTGGAAGAGAGCAGCAAATCTGTTCACATGCTAGAGACCCAAAGAATCCAGCTGAGGGCCTGGATCCCATCGCAAGGTCCTGCACGAGTCCAGCTGGAGACCTAGAGTCCACCACAAGGTCTCATGCAAGTCTATTATCAAGGGTCTGCTCTGGGAAGGCCCAAAGGTCAGTGGTGGCAGCTAGAAAGTCTGTGCCAGCGGGATGAAGGAGCTGTGCCAGCAGCCTGACGGGTCTGCACTGGAGCCAGGAAGCGACGCTCAAGGTAAGGACCAGAGCTCCCCTGAAGAGAACCGCAGCCACCCTCAGTGACAACGAGGACCCAACCTCCTCCGACAGTAACAGCCAAGTTCATATCAGAAACATCAGCGTGACGAGTTTTCCAGGAGGATCAACAGCACTTCATCTTCTCTTCCAGTTCTGCTTTTATGCTGTTGGCAACAACCCTGAGGTGGCCCTCCACACCCAGCACCACACTGACCAGCACCAAGCTGACACGCTGACCATTAGCTAATCCATCACATATGGTAATTTCAGTTGGACCTTTCCAGAGAACTACCACACTTCTCCACACCAGCTGCACTGTTTTGTGAGAGTCCCATTTCTCTACTTGATATTTTCCTGTTTTAAAAATGTGTAATAGTGGGCATGAAGAGGGATTATATTGTGGCTTTGTTTTCCATCTCCCTGATAAATAAGGACACTGAGCATATTTTTGTGTGTGTGTGGTCATTACTGTCTTTACATTTTAATAGGTATTTACTTCAAAATTCCTAAAAACAAAACAGAAAAAAGACAACATCAGCAGAAAAATAGTCAAGACTATTAAAATATCATTTGTATTAGTTACTTTTCTCTTGTTGCTGAGACAAAATACTTGACCCACAAAGTCAAAGGGGGAAAGCTTTATTTAGCTCACAGTTTATAGAGGTTTCAGTTCATAATCAGCTGGCTCCAAGGCAGGGTGGCATGGCAGAGGGGCACCTTTGAGGAAAACAGTCCACAACAAGCAGGCAGGTGAGAGCAAGAGCAAGCCAGGTCCCTGAATAGTACCCTTCTGTCCCTTTCATACTCTATCTGGTGGTGCCGAACCAATCAGTGGACTGATTTAGTAATCACTCATCCTTAATCCCAGCATCACACACTCTAGATCCAGCCAGCTCTGAAAATGCCCCATCTAAGACTGCACGACACTTTGATATGGGACATTTAGACACAAACCATAGCACCATTCATATACACAAGAAAAAAAAAACTCCAAAGCCAATATATTTGAGAAGGAATGTGTGAACCTATTGGTAACCAGCAAAGTACAAATTAAAAGTTATTACTCTCTACTTGGCAGGCTAATAAAATTCAGCCAATCAGATCATTTAAAAATGCTGACCTGTGAGGACAGGAGAACACGGATGCTCTGCTAACGGGAATCTAGACAGCTTGGCTGCCGTGAACAGCAATCTGCCACCCCAGTTAAACCTCCTGTGATAGTTCAGGTCCTGAATGTCCCCAAAGGCCCATGTGTGAAAGGCCTGGTGGCGGGTGGTGCTCCTGGGAGGTGCTGTGGACCTGCAGGAGGCAGGGGACCTTATGAGTGGCCATCAGGTCATTTGGGGCCTTCCCTGAAGCGGGTGAGGGACCCCGGTCGCTTCCTCTTTGCTTCCTGGTCCGTGATGTAGACAGTATGCTCTGCCACCACCACCCCCCCCCAGGACGTGGCACCTCTTCCGGGGCTGCTCTGTGCTCCAGCAGTTCCGGGCACTTGCACACGTGTTCTGAAGGATAAAACGGTCATGTTCAAGGATGTTCAATTCAACATAAGTTACGGTGTTAGGAAACTAGAATTCAGTAAGTACTTGTCACTAAAATAAGGAAGTAAGTGCATGGACCAATGTCCCACAGTTTTGCAGCTATTAGAAGCAGAGGATTAGAAGTAGCAATGTGAACAGGATCTTAAAACTTCAGTGCTTATGGGAAAAACAGAGTATGATATACAACATTTGTGTCCATTAAAAATAAACACGCACAACAGTATCTATCTTGGAAGGACATACATTTATGAAATAACATACAAAACAGTAGAACGCTGCTGTGGCTTGGATCTGCAATGTCCCCAAGGCCTGCATGTTAGCTCAGTGCTCATTCTGACGCCAAGGTGGTGGAAACGCAGAGAGGAATTCAGGTCACTGCAGGCACGTCCTTGAAGGGGACGACGGGACCTCAGCCTCTTCTTGCTCTGTCACTTCCTGCTATCCCTACTGCGGCCAACCAGCACCCACATCAGAGCCCTAAATCCACAGACCTGTGTGGTCATGGTCTGAACCTCTGCCTGGTCACAGACAAGAGCCAAAAGAAACCTTTCTCTTCATAAGCTGAGCACCTAAGGTATTTGTTACCGTGCCAGGAAGCTGACAAAGAAGTATAAACAACAAAATACATTTTATATGGCAAACAATATATTTGTTTATGGGAAAAAAATTCAGATAGGTATAAAGAAGACCAAAGAAAGAAAACAACAGACCTTACATAAATCAATGAGGAAGCAATGTTCCGTACAACTAAGGTTAACAAAAGCTATCTCCAGCCACATCGCTGGACTCTCGTACTGTTCTAGCACTTCTCCTTCTCCCGGACAGTTCACGTGTACAATCACATCACCTAAAAGCAGCAGTACTTCTGGCTCCTCTTCCATTTTACACCTCTTACACTGCATTAGGTTGGCGCCTCTGGCACAGTGAGGGTAACGGTGACAACAGCCAGCATCTTTATCTTGCTCCACACTCCACAGAACTCCTAATCATCCACTGGGAACGGTGCTGGCTTCCGAGCTGGCTCACAGACACAGGTCTCATCTGTTCCTGGCTGAGCCCTGGTGTGGATTAAGAACTCTCTCGTCTTTATTCCAGCACATGTGCTCACGTCTCTCCAGTTTCTGTGCGAATACCTAGCTTTCGATGACTGTTCAATGCCCAATGCCTACCAACGAGAGTCTCTGCACCCCTTTCCCAAATTTCAAAATTCCAAACTGACACTGTGTGGGTCAGATATTGACTCTTAGCCCAGTCAACCCCCTTTTAAAGAGGAAATAATAGAGCTGGGGATATAGTTCAGTGGCATAAGCTCCTGACTGGCAAGTGCAAGATCCTGAGCTCAATTCCCGATACAAATCAATAAATAAAATAAATAAACCAAAGATGAAAAAGCAGGTTACAGACTTAAAAGCTACTAAGATGGAGGCTAAATTCATCTCCCAATAAGGGTTTTGGTTTATATGGGCGGTCCTATGTCCAACTAGACAGGCACATCCCATAGCCCCCTGACCCATATTACCACTCGGGTGAATTCTAGCCAACCTTTATGTGATACAATTACTGTGTTCTATGTTATTTATATTGGCCAAGAACATGAAAATGAGAGAAAGTTATCAATTCACTCACCAGGTTAACATGATCCCATCATCAAAACCTAACAAAATCAGCTCCCAAGGGAAACCTTGTATGAACTAGTCACACCTTTGAGCAGAGAAGCGTAAAGGTCGGCACTCCTGGGGGCCCTCGTGCTGGGGCCTGCCCACACAGGGCCCTGTGGGACCCTCGCCTCCTCCTCTCTCTTGACTCCCAGCTTCCGCCCATGCTCCCCACTGTGTGTCACCTCAACACAGGCCCCAGAACAACAGGGCCCGTCTCACGGACCAGAGCTCTGAGCCACAGCGAACCTCTTCTCTCTCTCTGCCGGCTGCTCAAGCACCTGCTACCGTAACGGAAGGCGGACACAGACATTGAAGCTTACACGTAACAAGCACACACAGTCACTTCTACATGCATGCAAATGCATTCGTATTCTCATATTTT
Organism: Dolichotis patagonum; assembly: GCA_004027295.1. Classification (NCBI taxonomy): domain Eukaryota; kingdom Metazoa; phylum Chordata; class Mammalia; order Rodentia; family Caviidae; genus Dolichotis; species Dolichotis patagonum. Next base: position 58,544 of record PVJX010004031.1, read on the forward strand.
AAACCTATTACTCACACTTCTTAGAGAAGGTGTTAAGGAAACCCTTCAAATCATTCAAACTCTTTACAATGATTGTATTTCTCATCAAAAAATTCACATTTGAAAACTGAAAAGTCTAGGAAAAAGACCTCAAAATAGACAAAAGTTCAATGCATAGTTAAGATAACATTTCAGTAGGGAAATTAATCCATAAATAATACTGGGATAGCCAGGAGTGGTGGTGCTTGCCTGTAATCCCAGCACTCAGGAGGCTGAGGCAGGAAATTGCTGTGAGTTCGAGGCCAGCCTGGGCTACAAAGCAAGTTCAAAGGCAGTCTGCATTGCACAGTGAAATCCTATCTCAAAAAAAGGAGACAAAATCAATCAATCAATCAATCAATCAATCAAATACTCAAAAAAAGGAGACAAAATCAATCAATCAATCAAATACTCAAAAAAAAGGAGACAAAATCAATTAATCAATCAATCAAATACTACTGGAATAAGCAAACATCATTTTGGGAGAAATGCTCATCATTTGGAGAAAAAGAAGACAAAGCTCAATGTCAAAAAAAATGAGAAAAAAAAATAGCAAAGATTTTTATATGCAAACGAAAATCGAAATGCTTTAGAAAACACAGATAAAATGTATATGATCTTTGAGTGAGAAAAGCTCTTTGAAGTTTATCACTAATGATACAAACAATAAAACTCTGAAGACAAAAAGTTTAACATGTACCCTTTTTTTGAGACAGTCTTGCTGTGTTGCCCAGGCTGACCTGGAACTCCTGGGTCCAAGTGCTCCTCCTGCCAAGCCTCCCGAGGTGGTGGAACAACAGACATGCATCCCACGGTGACCATCTAACACAGGCATGTTTTTATTTAAGTGAAAACTGCCACTTGTTTTTGTTGTCCCAAAATCCTTTTTTCAATACGTTCATTCATTTCTCAAATTTTATTTATCAACTCTCAAGATATTATTTCCAATTAAATATATACCTAGTCCCAATTTCTCTCCCTAGCTTATGGCAAAACTAAATAAAAACAAAATGTTAATAAGATATCTAGTTTGATTCTGTTGGGGCTACTGAGGGGGTAGAGCTGGAATAAGAAAAAAATTGCAAAAGTAAGTAGAGTTGGTAGAATCTCCTTTTGAAAATGGTGCTTTTTTCTTTCATCTCTAGGTAACCCTAACCTTCAGGTTTTACTGTTTTCTGTTGCTGTAACACCATACTTGAAGCTACATCATTCGTAAAGAAAAGAGGCTGGTGCAGCTCGCAGTTCTGAAGCTAGGATGGCATCAGCCTCTGCCTTGGCAGAGGAGCACAAAAGGGGTGCATGGGGAGGAACATGGCTAGAAACAAACCCAGGGGGCCAAGCTCACACCTAAGAACGTGCAGTGCACCTAAGAAGGAAGGTACTCCGGTGAGAAGTGAGCCAGAATCAGGCGGAGACGTTAACGTTTTCCAAAGCCCCAGCTCCGGACGCTGCAGCAGTGGTGACCAAATCTTAACAGCACCAGTTGCAAAGAACATGCAACCAAACCCAATAAAAATATGTAGGAATGAGTTTTAAATGCAGTACCTTAAAACTTACGGTGCTCTTAGAGCACTAGTAATTATTTCAGTATTACCATCACAGAAGGCATTTGGTTCTAGAGCTAGGACCTTGGCAATTACATCACTAGAAGTAACACTGTCAGTGACATGATTAACCAGTGCCCTTCGTGCCCTCGACACATCGCAGCAGCCATCCTCACTGAGGGCCAAGACCAACGTCAGTCTGAGAAAACTTAAAAATGAAAATGGGTGAGTGCTTGTTTCTTTTTTGTTTAGTACCAAGAATTGGAAGAAGGGACCTGGGCATGGTAAGGTAAGCAAATGCTCTATCATGAGCTACATCCCCAACTCTTTTTAAACCGTATTTCTGAGCTAGGGTCTAAGCTGCCCAGGCTGGACTCCAACTTGTGATGCTCCTGCCTCAGCCTCTGAGGTAGCCAGGGATACAGGTGTGTCTCCAATCAAACTGCTGCTTTCTCATACGCCTGTTCTGTCTCAGCTAAAGTTCTAGGCATGCCAGGAATCAGCTACCTTTCATAAATCTGTGTATGCCAGTTGAACAGCTTACTGTGATCATGTAATTTAATTAAGTTATATAAGAAGGGCCTAAGTAAAGTTGTTTCATTGAAGACTAAATGAAATGTTTCCAATACTAGGTGTATCACTAAAAATGTCTGTCTAATCAATTAGCTGCAGGGAAGACAGGTATCAGAGATTGGAAGAAAATGCACTAGAGGAATTCTACTTTCTGGTTCGCTTCACAAGAGCTTTAGGACATAAAGCAAGTGATAGGCAACACCAAAACTACGGATATAATTTATGTACAAAAGCCAACTCGAAACTCCATCAACAAAATCAGCAGAGTGGCACTCACCTACATGCTTCATTCACAAGGACACTGAAAACCTACCCTCTGTAGGGACTGTCTCAAATGCTTTATATTCCTAAAACTTACTGAGTAACCTTGAAGAGCTTTACCCCATAGGCAGTATCTACCAATATTTACCATATAAGAAATTAAAGCTGAAAAAACTGTAAGACACAATCCATTAACCATCACAGCAATGATGTCCTCCTGATGTAGCTTCTGAAAAACTTAGCTGCATACAGGTGAGAGACTGACTGTAAGAAAGTCAAACAGCATCTTAGTATTACCAGGAAAACAGTCTGACTTCTCAAATACCTGAGTCTCAGGGACCCATAAGAGCTCTGGACCATCAACTGAGAACCACTGTCATAGAAACCAAAAATAAAAAAGACACATATCAACTCCTGTCATGCAATATAATGAAAGGAGTAAGATGATAAGGAAGTAAGTCAGTAACTATATAATTCTGGGTATTGAGAAATGCCATAAAAATAAAACATGTATAGAGAGAGAAGGGAAGAGAAGCAACAGGGAGCAGGGTTGCCCAAGGAAGGGACATTAATAGAATTAGCCATGCTAAGTCGGAGGGAAAATGTTCCATCATGGAAGGAAAAGAGCACAGAAAGGACCTGGAAGCCTTCGGTGGGTTCTGAGCACGTGCATGAGCCGCTCCAAGGTCCCTGAATATTACCCTGGCTCCACAGGGACAAGACAGGGAAGGCAGGCACAAAGACAGCACTGAGGGAGCCACTGCACTAGTCCTGCAAGACACGCTGGGGGCCTGACCAGGATGGCAGCAGTGGACAGGTGACATCTGGAGATGAGGCTTAAGTTGAAGGCAAATTCGTAACAACCGCTGGTTGACTAGGTACCAAGTTTGAGGGTAAAAAAAATACACGAGGATGGCTTCTAGTTTTCTGTCGAGCAACGAGGTAATTGTTGTCACTTACCGTGATGCTGAGAGGTGGGGAGACAGGGACAAAAGCAAGCTTAAGATGTTTATCTGGAATCACATAAAAATGCTGCGCATGTGAATCTGGAATGCCAAACTCTGTGTACGTGTGTGCGGTGGTGGTACGATGAACTGTAGGGAATCAGCTGGGATCACCCAAGAAGCAAGCTTGGCTAGAGAGGTGAACAGAACATTGAGACTGCAATCAAGTCTCACTCACATCAGAGACTGTCAGTATACATTCTTATAGGTGGTGTTTTTATGACCCTCTTTTAAAATAATGAACTGAAGGCCCCAGGGGCATCAGGCAAGACAAGGGTTTTGGTTTGGGGTTGCTGCATTTACCTTCCAGCTTCCCTTCCCTGAGGACACTGACTCACCAACTCCCCTCTTCAGGAGGAGCCCCTCTCTCAAATGCCCCTCCCCACACACCAGTTCCCTTTACATCTCCCTGGAATTGTTTCTCTTCCGTGCGCCGGTGATTGTCTTTGCACATTTCTAGCAGAGGTTTTATTGAATGCTCAGTATGATACCAGTTATCTTTGAGCGGTGTGAGTCTCCTCATAGGTCGGAACCATGACCTTCACTTGTGTGTGTGTGTGTGTGTGTGTGTGTGTGTACACGGGCGCGCGCGCTGCCAGGGATCAAACCCGGGGCCAGGCTTGGGTCCAGCCTGCACTGCAGCCCAGCCCTGACCTTCATCTCTGTGCCCTGTGTGTATCACTGCCCGGTACAGTGCTGGTAGGTGACAAGCTCGTCACTAAATGTTTCCTGAATGAATGGAACACGAACGACTTACTGGAGGTCAGTCCTATTGCTTACCGGGAAAGCAAGGATTAGAACTAGGTCTTAGGACAGTCAGCTGTCCTAAGAGTGCGTGGTTTTATACTCAAAGAACCCCAAATACAGGACTCAATTTATTTTTACAGCCCATTTTCTACTGAGCATCCTGAGCATCCTGTGAGCATCCTCAACTGTAAGTATGGCGGCCTGCCCAATATTCTGGCCTTTGGCCTTGCCGGGGCCTTTGCCTCCAGCTCCCGTCTTCCCTCTTCCATGGAAACAATTCCTACATTCCAACTGTCAGTCGCCCCTCCACACACACCCACACCGGCAATCCCCCAAAGCTGCCTTCTACCCTTATCCCTACACTGAAATGCTCTTGAAGTTCACCAAAGCCTTACAGGTAGGTTTAAAAATGGTAAAATACTCATAAAACTACAGACTGTTGCTCGGACTTCCAGGCGGACTTTTGTTGCTCAGACTTTTGTTTGTTCTTTGTTGCTATGTGGTTTTTTGTTTGTTCTGTGTCACACTGCCTGCACTGCTGTATTTACCACCAGAGGAGCCGTCTGGGAACTCAAGGCAGAGAGAGGAAGCCCTGAGGCAGCGAGAGGCCTGACCGAGACCTGCCCTGCCCCAGCCTGGCCTCCGTGGGTCAGGGCCAGTCTCCCCTGGATTCTTCAGCTCCACCTGCAGACACATGCTTTCTGCTGAAGCCTTTCCGACTGAAGAAACCCAGCAGCAAAGAGCACTGGACCCTCGCTGCCTCCCCAACACGCACGGCTCCGCACGCTCGGAGTCCTGTCCTGTGCCTCTCCTCAGCTGCTCCTTCCCTTGGTTTGCAGTTTCTCCCCTTCTCTCCTTAGATCTACCTCAAACGCTAAGGCCTGGTTCGAAGGCCTCTGTAAAAAACTACCCCAAATAGGAGAAAAGCAAATAAAACAGAGGCCACACTGCACCAGGATTTAAGCCTCTGTTATGGCTTTTTGAACTTTAACCTAAGGGAGGAGAACAGGTCACTGATGGACTTTAAATCTGGACATGCTCAGGTTTTTTATTTTAAATTATCACTGTGGTTTCTGGGTAGAAAACGAATTAGAAGACAAGAGAGACAATGAATTGTACACTGCTAAAACAATTTAAGCAAAAAGAATTGGTGACATCAGCAAGCAACCAATAGAGAGAGGACAAAGCATTTCTGTAATTTTTTTTTCTGAATAAATATCTCTCCCTATTGTCAACTCTCTGAAAGCAAAGAAATGATCTGTTGACTATCCTTTAACCCACAGAAATTAGCAAAGTGACTGACGCACACGTTGCAGGAATTCAAATATTTGTCAAATAAATGGATATGTAATTAACATTTAATCTGTCACATAGAGGAGAAAGGATTATATGAAGACCACACCCAGTGTGGTCCGAATGTTGGGTCTTCTACAGATTATTATGTTAGAACCTAATCATCCATGTGGCGGTGCTAAGAGATTGCTGCCTTTACAGAAGGGACCTGAGTTCACCCTTCTACCCGGTAAGGACGCACACAGCTCCATCATGAAGCAGAAGGCCCCTGCTGGACATGAAGTCTGCTGGTGCTTTGATCCTGGATTTCCAACTCTTAGAACTGGGAGAAGTAAATGTCTAGTATTTATAACTACTAGAACTCTAAGGTATTTTGTTACAGCAGCCTAAACCAAGATAATACTAATATCTGCCATGAATGCAGTAACTAAGAGAGTATATGAAAAGCAACACCAAAAAAAAATGGTATAGGAGTTTAGATGACCTAATCGAGCCCAGAAAATAAAGAAAGGTATTCTAGATAAGGTGGCATTAGGGCCAGGTCTTGAAGAGGTAGGTTTTTTTGTGTTTGTTTCAGTGCGTATGTTGAGATGCAGTCTCACTAAGTTGCCTGTGCTGGCCTTGAACTTAAGACCTTCCTGCCTTGCCTCCCATGCAGCTGGGATTAGAGGCATGCAACACCATGCCTCGCTAGAAATTTTTCAAGTGTATAATTTAATAGACTTTCACAAAGGTTTGCAATCATTACTTTCCAGAACCTTTTTATCACTTAAAAACAATAAAACAAAAACTCGTGCCACCTCCCACTCCCCAGCTTCCCCAGCAGGAGGTACCGTGGGGTCTGCATGGCCCCCATCTGCCCACCGTGAATGCTGTGTGTGCGCACAGGATCACGTGCATGTGGAGCTGGGGGACTGCCCTCTCCAGGCTCACCCCTACACGCCGCAGCACGACTACACTTCATGCCTTGTCATGGCCAAATCACGGCCTATTATAGGGACTTAGCACATTTTTTAATCCGTTAATCAGCTGATGGCCATGTGGGTCGTTTCTACCTTTTGACTGTTATGAGTAATGTTTCTATGAACACTGTTGTATGTTTTTGTATTAAAACTTTTTTAGCATAATTTCTGTAAGAAATGTGGATTTTCATAAAGCTGCATTTATTCAAATTAAAGTATTGTCCTTTATTCTGAGACAATGTCCTTAAAGTGGAATTGTGTTAAAACATCCTTTTAACACAACAATATGAAATGGTTGTTTTTGTTAATGTGCTGATTTGGTAAAATAAGTTTTAAAATATATTTTTTTTCTTAACTATAATAATCTAAAAGAACATTGTTTAAAGAAAATACAAGATACCCTCTAAGGAAAACCAAGAGATTTCCCCTGGAGTGGAGGTTACACATACAACCAGGAGGGGAGAGTCCAGACTGAAAGGCAGACCCCGGACACCAGGCTGCGGAGTTTGGGCTACATCTTACCAAGGCAATGAGCAAATTAATCAACTTGTTTAAATATAAAATTATTGACTGAAAAAAAGTAGTGGGCTAAGATAAGAAAAGCTGAATTTGGTGCTGTGAGTCTTGATCAATTCAAAAAGCCTTCCCGCTGATGCTCCTGAATCCAACACAGACAAGACCAGAGCTCTCAAACACCAAAACCAACACTTCCTGCTCAGGCCTCATCTCCCTTCGCTTCTCCACAGCACCAGACACAGGCCGAAGGCGCTCTCCTCCTCCGACTCGGGAGTCCTCTTCCACTCCCTTAACTTGGCTTCTAAGATGCCGTCCTTTCTCACTCCTCTTCTTACTTATTACAGCTCCTCTGCAGTGTCTGATGTGAGTTCTTCCACGACTACACAGTTCTGAGACACTAAGAGTATGCAAGGCTCAAGTCTTGAACTGTCTCTTTAAAACTGTATTTTTTTTTTTGGCAGTAATGGGGATTGAACCAAGAAAGTGTTGAGCTGTATCTCTAGCCTTTTTTACTTTTTTGAGACAGAGTCTGGGTAAGTTGCCCAGCCTGATTCTGAACTTTCACAGGCATGTCTACTAGACCCAGTTTACTCACTTTTAATCTTCTGCAGTCTCACGGATCCTGTAGAATGCAGCTCCACATGGAGTGGGATTTTTGGCCGTTTCATTTATCCCTTACACCTAAAACAATGTCTGGCATGTGGTGGATGCTTGACAAATATTCGTTCAATAAATGAGTGGATCAATAAATGGCTGTATGTATTATCCATAAGCTGTAACCCTCCAACTTATACTCCCTTCCTGGATCTGTGTCCTGAGCACCAGTCAGATCCAACTGCCTACGTGCTATCCCTACTGAGATGTGTAGAAAATATTTCAAACTTTCAACAAAGCGCAAACCAGAATGCCAACCATCTTCCCAAATGCTTCAATTTCTTACCAAAGTGCAGCCTAATTCTAGCGCCTTGGGTCAACACCTGAAATCATTCCCAACCCCTTTTCTTTCTCTGACACCACACACCCTATCTACCAACCAATTCTGTGTGTTCTGCTTCAGCCTCTGCTTCTCACTGCCTCCCCGGAAGTCCTTCAGCTGGACAAGGGCAATGGCTGTCTTACTGCTAGTCCTCTTCCACTCCCTAATTCAGTTGGTTCGCAAACCACAACCAGAGAGATTTTTTCAAACTGAAGTAAGATCATGTCATCTCTCTGCTCATAATCCTGCAATTATTTCCACTGCATTCCGAGTAAAAGCTCAAGTGTTGATAATCACTTACAAAGCTCTTCCGTCTGGCAGGATTGCAACTCTGACCTCACGCCTCCCACTTTCCACTTGCGGTGCTTTGCCCATACCGGCTCCCTCTGCTTTTCCTTCCACAGGTCAAGCCCGCTTCCACTGCAGGGCCTCTTCCCTTTCCATCCGCGTACCCCAATGTTTCGCTCCATACTTTGCCTCCTTCGGTCCGCAGTCAGCTTCTCTGTGACTTCCACCTTGATCACACTTAAAACTACAGTCCCATCCCCGCCCTCGTTTTCCTTCTCTTTCCTCCGCCTTACTTTCACCACAGCACTCTCCACCACCTAAAACACTAAACACCTTACTTCCTGGAACAACCGCTTGCAAGAGGACACTTTTACTCTGTTCCTTCACTGCTACATTCGCGACATGAAATCGCTGCCTGACACGTAGGAAGCGCTGAGCAATCCAGCCCTCCGACAAACGCTTTCATCTCCACGGGGGTGGGGGGGCGCTAACAATCATCCGCCGGGTTTCTCCAGAGAAAGAGCATAAAGCGTCTCTAGGAGTTCTCCCAGCGCTGATACCTAGAAGGATCCTACTTTACCTAGAAAGAAAAACTGTGCTTTGTCGTGTCGACCACAAGGAGGAGCGGGGAGGAAGAGCAGAGAAAAGAGGAAACCAGCCGAGGCCGCTTCCCTTGCTTTTCCTACACTCACCTCCAGGGGGAAGAAAACGGGCTTTGGAACTCGCCGTACTAAATGAATGATTTCTCTTTATACTATGAATTACGAGACACACAGAATCGTAAACGTTACAGCCACAACTCTTTCAAGGGCCTCAAAGGGGCGAAAGGATCCGTCCCCAGGCCACCAAGGAGCGGGAGGGGGCTTCTTTCTCTAACTCCACCACTATGACTAGCAAACTGGGCAACGCGCTCCGCTGGCACTAAGTTGCCGCGAAGGCCGAGGCGATCTAGTACCAGCCCTCTCCGCCCCGGGAGCTACAAGGTCGATTCTGACCCCCGATACCAGGACCTACGACCTCGAGCCGGCCCCCAAGCCTCCGATCCTCCCTGGCGGCTGGACACTCACCGCCACCTGTTGATGCCCACGTTGGAGGAGCCGGCGAACCAGGGGTCGAGGATGTAGACGCAACGGATGGTGTCGGCGCCCCGGATACACTCCTTCAGCGCGGGGTTGTCGTGGAGCCGCAGCCCCTTGCGGAACCAGTGCACGGCGTTCACCCCCATGCCGGGCGCCGCCGTCCGCCGCCCGCTGCCCGCGAGTCAGGGGCTCGGGGCCCGGCGCATGCCCGCCGCGCCGGGGGGCGATGCAAGGGCGGCCGAGCCGGGTGGTCGGGGCTCGAACCCTGGTCCGCGCGCGCCGCTCTCAGGAGCCCGCGCCCGCCGCGCTTGCCCGCGGGACACGCATAACTCCACGGCCCGGGGCTCCGGCGGGCACCGATAGCACGGGGACGGGCGTGCCCAAGACCTTGCCGCGGCCGCCCGAGGGGAGTCGCTGGGACGCAGGTACAGAGACAGGACCGCCAGGTGGGGATCGGCCGCGGGACAGAGCGCGGCGGGCACGGAGCGCGGCGGGGACGGTCCCGAGGCCTCCCGGGTGACTCCGCCGCCGCCGCGTCAGCGCCGGCCCCGCCCCCGCGCGCCCATTGGTCGGCGCGCCGCCCACGTGACCCCCGGCACCTCACGTTTCTGAAGTGTGTTTACTACGCCGGCTCTGGCCGGGACCCCTGCGCGTGCTCAGCTCGTTGCTGGAGCCGCCGCATCGCCCACAGCGTTGGCCCTCGCCCAGGTGCGGGGCTGCCCGCGGCTACCGCTCTCCTCAGGTGACGAGGCGCGGACCCTCGTTCGGCTCCCGTGGCTGCCACAGGCTTGGGGGGAGAGGGAGGCTGAGCCCCACCCCCGAGGGCTGCGAGCGGTCGCGATTGGCTGAGGCCCGCGGAGACCCGGATGAGCACGGGGCTGCGGGGAGCTCGCGGGCGCGCGCCTAGGCGGGCGGACCGGGGAGGGTGGCGGGGGGCGCGCTGGCCCAGCAGTGGACAGGGCGGCCCGAGGCGGTTGCTGTGCTGCGGGCAGGGCGGAGGGACACGGGTAGAGAAGAGGCCCCGCACTCGGCGAGGGCTTCCAGCCCACACCGCGCCCCGAGTGCAGAACAGGGGCGACAGGCGGGGCGGGTCCCAGCCGCCCAAGCCTCCGGATCTCTGCGTGCGGCCTCGGGGTTTCCAGCCCCTTAAAGATCCCTCGTGTGCACACTTGTCCGAGAATGAGCTGCGGACCCTGCCGTGCGTACACATTCATTCTGTAGTGCTCATCCGGGCGCTGCCCAGAGCGCTGGAGGAGAGAGCCACAGAAGCACCCCAGCCCGGTGGGGCGCACTGCTCGGCTTTCCCTTTTATCTGAGCAACTGTAGCTCTGTGAAGTGCCTAAGAAAGTTGTCCAGGCTTCCCGATTTGTGCAAATATTCCTTACCTATGAGGCAGATTTAGGAGCTCTCCAAGGTGTATCTGACAACACTCACAGCCTTATTTTAAAGGTTAATGGAAAGGAACCTTAGCCAGCCTGGTGGATCGCAGCGAGTTCGAGGCCAGCCTGGACTACATAGTGAATTCAATGCCGGCCCAAAGTACAAGGTGACACTCGTCTCAGAAATGAAGAAAAGTATCTACTAAAATAGCAGCACCTGCGCGGTAATGGTTTTATTGTCATAATAATGTGCTTCCGGTTTCTCCCGGTGTGGCCTCTCAGTACCCAAAACAGATCCTGAAACAGGCACTCACGTTAAAGGTGTTAAAGGAATAATAGCTGCTGGCCACCAGTGTGTCAAAGCGCAGGAGGGGCAGGGGAAGGGTGGCAGTTGTTAAGGACTGAGTAGTCTCCTCTGAATTCCTATAACCGCTGGCAGCTGTGAGTGTGACCTTATTTGGAAATAAGGTCGTTAGTAAGGTACACCCTAATCCAATTCGATGTCCATAGATAAAGAAAAGTTTGGCCACAGCAACAGACGTGCCTGCAAGGAGAAAAGTTACGTGAAGATCAAAGTTGCGGCCAAGGGATGACAGTCGCTGGAGAGGCCTGGAACAGTCCTTCCCAGTGCCTCCTGGGCGCAGCTTGCTGACTCCCTGCTGTGGACTTCCGGCTGAGACCATGAACTCCTATTCTAGACCACCCAATTTGGCACACTTTGTATAGCAGCCCTCGCAAATTAATCAGTCAATCCAGTAAATTAGGGAGCTGATAATAGTCTTTTCTACCACTGCCTCTGTTGCCATAGGAAATGTGTATCATCCTGTTTCCATTAAAATATTCAGAACTTCACATCTGAGGACCCGTGGTTCACTGTGAGGCATCTCACACATGCCGTTTCTTTCTACTGCTGGACATAAACTGCGGGCTGCTACCCCTCTGCCGGGCTGCTCCCCTCCCCTCAGTGCAGAAGCTGTGGCTGCCAGAGCCACGCCCTCACTTGGATTGCATCAGACTCCAAGCCTGTGGTTGTGATTTCAAAACTACAAAGTTTATGCTTCATTATGAGCAGTTGGGAGGTAGGCAGATTGTGTCTCAAGACAGGCGGGTTGTTTTTAAATGAGATGACAGGAGCTGGAGAGAAGTTGATCTCTTCAGGGTAGACTTGTATTTGTGGATTGTTCATTCAACAAAGATGGGGTTTTTAAAGGGACAGTTGTGTGGGGGTGTTTGTGTAAATTTCACGTGAACATAAAAGCAACAGTTTATTATGCATGTGGCTGCCCTCTGCTGTGTATTCCTGGACTACGGAGAATGTTTCCGTGGCCCACCTCCGACCAGACCCCACCTTCTAACAGTTAAGTCAGTTGTAGCAGCTCCACCAGCCAATTCCTTACAAACTCTAGAAGCTGGAGACATTTTAGGCCTAAACTGTGGTCCTTTGATGAGTTTGTGGCTGAATGTTGTCCAGAGTGGGGCCTACTTAGAGGTGAGTTCCTGGAGTGTAGCCTGGAAGGATGCTTGCTTGTCTCTGCCTGGTCTCCCTTCTCTTTCTTCCTCCTGTTTTGTGGGAGACCAGGCGCTGCTCTCCCCTGAAAAACAAAGCAACCTGTCCCTGACCTCTCCTTTGCTGTATTTACCGAGCTATGTGGAGCCAGCTGTATTGAAACAAATGTTCATGGCAGTAAAGGTGCCAGCCTTGCACACAGCAAAACTACCTGTATTTGCCAGTCAGAGGCGCTGTCCCTGGTAGGGCTACGAGGTTTCATTTCATTTCCTTATGGCTGTAATGCAACCCCCACCCCCTCCCTGCTTGGTATCAGTAAAAGCCATGAGCTTTTGGAAACCAGACCTTCTGTTGTACAGAGAACATTGGGCCATCCCACAGCTCCTCAATGGCAGGATATTTTCTCTTTGTCTTTCTTTAGCATCCACGTGCCACATTGCTGGTGGGTTAGACTGATCCTCTCAGCTGGGGTTTCAGTAACGGGCTGATGTGGGTATGGAAGTTTCCTCTGCCATGCCTTCTGTCCTTCTTTGTCCACCTTAGAGCCAACAGAGCACGGGCCGGATCCTCTGAGAACTGTTTGAGCCAACTCAAACCTCTCCCCCTTTAAGTCGAGGTGCTGAGCGTTATGACCCAGCAGTGAGGAAATGCAGAGTCGGATGTGGTTTGTCCTCCCAGGGTCCCTGTGTTGGAGCTGTGGCCCTCGGTGTGGCGATGTGAGGGGCAGTGGGCTCTTCCCAGGTCAGCCCTGGTGGGAGTTCTTAAGTCGCCCCTGAGGCACTGAGGGATTCTGGGACTCCAGTCCGCCCTGCTCCTGTTGGCCCCTGAGATCTCTTGTTCTTACCCGCACTCCCACCACACATCACACATCTACCACACATGTGGAGCTCGGGCCTCGCCAGGTGAACAGGGCTGCTGACCCTGGACTGCACCCTCCCGAGTTAGGAGGCACAAACCTCTTTTCTGTATAAGTTTATATAGCATGTGTTTTGTTATGGTCATGAAACACAGACATACAGTGATTTTGAGCCGGTCACCTAAGCTTTCTTGGCATAATTCTTCTGTACAGTGAAGGGATCAAACCTGATGGTTTCTAAGTTTTCTATGCACTCTAAAAATTCTCAGAACACAGATGTGCCCTATGCTCAAAATACCTAAGCATCAGAGTGCTGTTAAACGTTCCTTTAGCTGCCGTCCATGTTAGGAAAACCGGTATCTCTGACTTCATGTTCACCTCTGATAAAAGTGTGTCTGCCTCCATGCTGGAAGCTTGCTTTCCCTGGACACTGTTTCACAGACGTGACTTTTAGTATGTGTTGTCAACACACAGATCATGGATGGAATAGATGACCCAGATAGCTCATTCAGCCTTGGTATGCTATGAATGTAGATTGAGTGTACCCCCAACGAGAGTCTTTCAGGGGACTGAAGTTAAGTATGTCAGAGGATGATCATTTTTTTAAGGTAAGTTATGGCTGTTGTGTGACTATAATAAACACATGTCAAAGATTTCACCTAGTTCATTAATGGGGACACCCATGAGATGTCATGGGGGTGACAAGGAGAGCCTGAAGAGCAGCTGTGTATGCAGGCCATGCTGCTCTGGTTTGTTCTCCCTAAAAGGAATGGTGAGATGCGATCCCCACTGTAACAGTGCTGAGGGGGCCTTGAGCCTTTGAGGGCTGGTGAGGTCTTAGGCTGCATGCTTGTGAAGGGATTGATGCCGTTCCCGAGAGTGGTTCCTGTCACGTTCTGCGTCTCCATGTGTGCCCACCTGCAGTTCTCACATGCACCCTCCATGTGATGCCATCTGCAAGGTTGTAGCCCAGCATGAGGCCCCAGCAGATGTGCCTGCCTCATCTTGAACTTCCCTGCTCCAGAACCATGAGATAAAAACCTCTGTTCTTTATAAATTACCCAGTGTCCATCAGGAATGTTAAAATCAATTTGCTTAATGTTGTAGCTTGGCATAACTGACACCATCTTGAGCCCTTCACTTAACTAGTGCCCTGTATTTGACCCAGGAGAATGGAAAATTACCTAGAGTACAAGTCCCATGAGAAAAGCAGAATGAGCTACACCCACAAGAGAAAAATTAACCTGCTCAACAAAGAAGCAGGATACAGGTGTCAACCGAAAATTAATGTAAGATTCCTCGTAAAATTGTTTCCAACAGGATGTCTTTTTGTGGTTCTCTGTTTTAAAAACTTTGTAACTTTCTAGTTCAGTGCCACTCCGTGGGACTCTGAAACAGGTCTACCTGAGTGGTTGCTGAGCTCAGCTAATTAAATTCCAAATTTATCAATTTGGCTGCTTGGATTCCTATATTGTTAATGAACCCACTGCACTTAATATGTGCAGAGCTGGCTTCTTCCGTGGAGGGCTGGAGGAAGGGAAATCAGTTCCACTTTCACAGGACAACACTCACTCGCATGTCCACAGACCAAATTCCTTCATACTACTGCCATTCATCTGCAATTCAGAGTTGTAAAATAGCTCAGGGGCAGTCACCAGCAGAAAATAACCTGAACAACACACTGTACAAGAGATCCAGTGTCCTCACCTTTTTTTCCCATTTCAAAAAGATTCACAGTTTTTGTCACCTCAAAGAAGTCTTCATGTCTCAAAAAAGAGTCCCTTTTCTCTACCATAGTCCCCCATTTCTTTTCTTTTCGTGCCACTAGTTACCATCTGTGTCCTTTTTGTTGTTCACTTGACAATTGCCAGTCAATTTATGCCTGACCCTATCCCAAATGTGAGGTCCAAGAGAGCAGAGATTTTTGTCTGGCATCTTCCTTTTTTATACCACTACCACCTGCCACAGTGCCTGGTTCTCAGCTTTCCGTAAGCTCTGGAGACTGGTAACAGCCGTTGGTCACACTTAGCTCTGCACTGCACTCACATGCCAGTCACCCGTCTGTCACCTGAGCTCCGGCGTCTCCTTTCAGCGCCTCCCCGTGCCAGTGGACCTGGAATTCTCCTTGCCATGGCATGATGGTGAATGTTGTCAGCAGAGGGCATTGGAGGGAAACTGCAGGTGGAAGGGGCCTCTCCTGCTTCTGGCATGCCTCTGTTTCTCTTTTCTGAGTCCTCCGCTGCTGGGGAAGAGACATCACAAACTCACTTGCGTGGAGTTTTTGTGGTGTCCTTGCGGGTGGGTTCCCAGTGGGTCTTTGGGCCCAGCTGTTGGTCACCCAGCCTCAGCCCACTGCATTCTGGGAGGGTGTTTCCCGCGTTCCTTCCCAGCCGTGGTTTTCTGCTGGCCAGTTTTGGGCTGGTGACTGGACAGCCAGCTTGTCACTCCCAAGACCTGCGGGCACATCTGCCCCCATGAGGGCTGAGTCCCGCCCTTGAGGAAATCCCTGGCACTTCCCCTTCGATGGGTTCTTCCTTAGGGCTCCCTCGGTCTTGAGAATTTCTTCAGAGTCCTTTTCGTCCCTTCTTAATCACCTGCTATAATTCATACTTTCTGTAATACTGGGACTTGAAGGCAGGGCCTTCACATTGAACTATAATCCCAGCCCTTTTTTTAAAATTAGTTTTTAATTGATTTAAAAAAAAAGTCAGGGTCTCACTAAGCCTTTCTATTGCCCAGGATGAGCTCAAACTTTCAATTCTCTTGCCCCAGTGCTGGCACGCACCACCATGTAACGCTTTTTACGAGCTATTCCGCAGCTGATTTAATGAGTAATTTCTATCTCTCCTCGAGAGATTGATGCAATCCATAGCCGGCCCAGTCCACAAGGATGCACTTGGGGGCAGTCTGCTTGCTTGTTCTTAGCCTTTTCCTCAACCGAGTGCATTTAGAAAGTGCAAATAGTTACACATGTGGTAATACACTATTGTGAAATGTTAGCCAATATTTTACGGGTCTTTTTTTTTCTTTGTCCTGTGACCATCCTTGTCAAAGGTTTCCACGGTTCCTTCCAGATTCAGGAGCCTTGGTGCAGATGCAGATCTGGACAGAGCGGCCGCTTCCCGCCCTTTCTCCAGCACCCTGCACCACTTCTGCACACTGGCTGGGATCCAGCACAAAGGAGAGAGCTGATGTGTGTTATCCAAAGGAAGAAGATGGCAACTTAGCCACCGTACCTAGGGACAGCTCCAGATCCCGAGAGCAGCTTAGATTGAGCTGAGGCTAGAACGGGTTGTGGCAACTCCACCGGGAGCCAGGAGCCCGCATCACAGCTAACTTCTGCTACTTTGCCCTCTTTTGGGGCCAGCGCTAAAGCCTACTGGATGCTACAGGGCAGAGAGGGCCTGGGCAGCCTGCCGAGGCCCCTGCGTGTTAGAAGAACAGCTGGAATTTTCTAGTCTCCCCCCCCCCGAAGGCCTCGAGCTGGACAAGAAGTCCAGCTAAACAAGGGTTATGCAAAGGCAACAGTGTGACATAGTGTCACAGGGGTTGTGACCAGGGTCAGCCGGGACCTGTGCCTGTGACAGATGACAACAACTGAGGACCGGGCAGGGCCAAAACACAGTTGGCGGTGTAGGCTGTGGTCCCCCAGCATCTCAGAACTCAGCCACCACCCTGAAGAGCAGAGGAAAAGTCCTGAAGTGATGGAGAGGGCCTGGAATTGACCGGTTTTCAGCCGATGAGAGGCCTGGGCCTGAAGACAGAAACCAAAACTAGGTGTAGAGAAGTGACAGCGGCTGCTTTTGGACTCTGATTTGTGAACTGAAAAATTTTGCGCTTGCTGCAAACCCCAGCCAAGGGTTATGAAAACTTCAGAGGCCTTACACAAACTCTCAGGGCCTGTGACCCAGCCCCTGCCCCTCCCCACTTCTCCCTGCACCCTGGCAAGCCAGGAATGCTCCTGCCTCAGCCACTTTACCTGGGCTATTTTAGGAGCTTTCCCAAGATGCTCTGGGGCTCCTCCAACCTTGCTGTCGGGTATCTGCCCAGGGACGGCTTCCTGGAAGACTGCTGTCACCCCACTCTGACCCTTTCCTACTGTGATTAGGGCCTGACATTATGTCACCCATGTATTTGGTCACATGTGTCTCTCTGCTAAGCTGTGCCCCTCAATACTTGCTAAGTAGTTCAGTGAGATGTTTTCGTTTGTTTTTTGGTACTGGAAATCAAACTCAGAATAATTTAGTGAATACTCAAAATAGTCTTAATAATACTCAAGGTCATTTGAGCTTTAATGTGTGCCAGGCACAGGACTACTGTGTTAGGCATTTTGCTAACATGTATCTCATATGTATTGTTTTAGTTTTCACAACATCTGTGTGAGCTACAAATTTATTCCCATTTTATATATGAGGAAACTGAGGCTCCTAGTAAAGTTCTGTAACTTCTCAAAGTAAAGGAGTCAGGAAACAAAGCCAAGGTCTCCCAGCTCCACTTGACTGCTTCACCGCCCCGGGGGTTTGGGGACCATTAGGGAACTGCAGATTAAGGGTGTCTGGTGGGCAGGGGACGTGGACAGATGCTGGCCCAGACAGCTGGAGAGGCTTTTTAGAGAAAGGTGCGCTTACTTTATACACGGGAAAAGTTTTAAAGGGACAGAAGAAAGGATTCTGAGGGAGTAGAGCCCTAGGAAACATGCCAGCGGGCCTACTGACAGTGTTGTACCTATGTGCAGATGTCATCCAGGGTAACTGGAAGACCTAGTGACAGGTCACAGCAGCCCGGGGTGCCTGGCGGTTTGTTGCGGCTGTGACATGACATGGACAGTCAGCAGCAGGACACAACGCAGTGGCGGGAATGGAAGGAGGCTCTGACCGGTGCTCCCCGCTCAGGACCAGTGCTGCTTCCGTGTGTCCTGGCGCTTGGGCCTTAGGGAAGGAACCAGCCAGGCCCTCTGGGTGGTGGTGTGTGGCTAGCAGCGCCCCAGAAGGCCGGGGTGGAAAGGCAGGTTTAGGAGGGGCTGCCTACGTCAACCGAAGCCCCCAAAGTCCTGCTAAGAGTGAGTGCCTCAAAGAAAACACAACCAAATAGCAGGTGCTAGGAGCTCGGGGCACAGGAGGAAAGAATGACCCTTCTGTTCTTGAAGCTAGATTTTTAAGTGAGAATGGTTGGTGGACGAAACCACGAAGCAACGGAGGGAAGGCGAGGGAAATAACACAGGAGCCGGCCAACCTGCCGCTTCCTGACACGGCAGAATCCCGAGAGCGAGCCCCCAAATCCAGGCGGTCAGTTGCCGCTTCTGCCCCCTGGAGGCCGGTGACAGAAGTACAAGAAATCCCCCAAGAATCAGACAGAGCCTCAGAAAAATCTCCACTCTGCAAAGATGTCATTAAAACGAGGATTATTAAAACATTACAAAAAAAAGTTTAGTTGAAACAAACCACTTAAAATGCACGCAACTCTATAACCACACACTAACAAAAGTAATCCTACGAAAATACTAGCACTTTAAAAAAGATAAATTTAAGCCAAGCGTGCTGGCACTCTCCTTCAATCCCCCAACTTGGGAGGTTGTGGCAGGAGGATCATTGCAAGTTCGAGACCAGCCTGGGCTACAAAGTGAGCCCAAGGCCAGCCTGGACAGCATAGCAAGACCGTGTATCAAAAAGACAGAAAAAAAAATCAGTTTCTACTAAAGCAAAAAGAAATTAAATATAAGGCTTTACTTTTAAAAAGCAATGCTAGGTTAATGCAAATGCCATGGTCATTCTACACAATAGCATATTTCTTTATACCTTTCTTTGTTCAGCTGATTGCATCTGTCTTGCAACTCGGCTGCTAGAATTCTTGGAACAAAGCAGAATTCTTGGAACAAACATTAACGTATGGTGTGACATGTATATGAATCATTGCAGCCTTTGCCTTTCATTGACATCATTCCAATTAGCTAATCGTGAGCTTTGTGCACTGGCTGCCGCCATAGCCAGTGAGGTTTATCTGAGGCGCAATTATGCTAATTGACCACTTTCCCAATTAGCTAATCATGCATAAGCTAATTTTCATATCAGAACTTTTTATCAACCAATCCTGATAAGCTAATTTGCATGTTGGGAACACCTATTGCAGTGGGGCAGCCTGTAACTCACCTTCCTTGGCAGTACTCAAGGAGACCCCTTTTCTACTCTCCCATTTCCTCAGGGGTTTGTGACAGAATTTCCCCTTCAGGAAAGCTCTTCATCTTTTTTTTTTTTTTGGTATCAGAAATCAAACTCAGGACCTTGCGCTTGCCAGGCAGGCGCTGTGCCACTGAGCTGTATCCCCAGCTTGTCATTCTTCTTTAGCTGATACAAATCTCAGGCCACAAAGCCAGAGGTGCAGGAAAATTATTTTCTATGACTCAACTTCTTGAGCCAAGGTGGCAGGACGTTGGCCTCTGTCACTCTGGGGCTGCCCTGCTACTTCTTGGAGCCACAGCAGGTGAGGTGCCTCGTGCAGTACCTGCTTTTGGGCCCCTCCATGCGAACCTACTGGTCTCTACAGAGATGGCCATTGTGTGGGTCACATGGTTCTTGCCGAGCTCTGTGACATCTGACTTTGTATCCAAACATCATCTGATGACCATTTGCATTCATTTGTTTTGCTGCTCAGATTTCCCCCAATCTTGGCCATGTTGCCACTTCCCAAGTCCACCTCGCTGCCTCCCTGGGGACCTGCCATCTCCTTGGGGCAACGTCTCCAAGAAATGCATGGAAACCTGCACCTCATCTGTTGCTGGGGCCAAGTTTTGCAATCTCTGATAATCTGAACCCCACTTCTGGCTTCCCATCTTGTTGTCCCTCCTAGAGGTTAAGAATCTTTTGGTTGTAAGCTACAAAAATACAGCTCAAACTC
The DNA here is from genome assembly GCA_004027295.1 of Dolichotis patagonum. Taxonomy (NCBI): domain Eukaryota; kingdom Metazoa; phylum Chordata; class Mammalia; order Rodentia; family Caviidae; genus Dolichotis; species Dolichotis patagonum. The sequence continues at coordinate 78,438 of PVJX010004031.1, forward strand.
CCTAAAAAGAAAGTATATTGACTCACATGACTGAATCACTTAGGGATTCTTTCAGGCAGGGGTTGATCTGGCCAATCTGAAAAAAAACTTCTGCAGTATGTTCCCGCACTCCAGGCCATGCACTGAGCAGATTCAGGGCTGAGCAATGTGTCCTCTGGCCCCCAGTCCAGCTACCATAAGGTAAAGAGACAAGCTGTCCTCAAAACACCTGCCCACGTTGCATATTCATGAGCAATTAGGAATCGTTGCTCTCCTAGGCCATTCAGTTTGCAGTGGTTTGTTACACAGCAATAGTATGGGATCACCATGTGTGAGAAATCCTCGTATTAACTGATCCATGCAAAAGTAATGCTAATGGAGTGCTTTTAAATTAAAAACAAAGGTATCTTGAAATTAAATAATGACATCTGTTCTGCTCTGAACCTAAAGAACCCTCCATCCCCACCTCCTCGCAGCTTCCAGATATGTGTGGCCAGTAGGAGGGACTGGACTTGGACTGGGAGGCAGGGAGAGCTGGGGTTTCTCTCCACCTACCCCACTGTCTGCCACCAGCATTTCTGTGGCATCCTCTGTGGTAGTCGTTGATACTAGAAACAGCAGAATTTAAGAGATTGGACAGATCACTGGGGGACAGGAGGATTTTATTGGATGAATCTGACTCTGTCAGACTTCTGTCCGAAGGACGGAGCCCCAAACATGTGGCCAGGGGTTGGCCTGCTTCGTGATGGGAAGGCAGGTGGGGTACAGGCAAAGGAAGTTATTCATATAGGGACGGTTTTGTGACTTAGCCTAGGAAGAAAAACAGAACCCTTTGCATCTTGTGGGAACCATGTGTCCTAACCTGCAAGTTGCAGGTGCCCCAGGACTCTTTCTTCAGGACCATAATTGTCTTTCTCATCAGGAACAGAGCAGCAGTCAGCCTGAAGGAAACAGATCCCGTGAGAGCAGGACGCCACCGCACTATATTCACAGGAATATGCTTGTTAACCCTACCCGTAACCTCTCGGAGGTAGGTGCCTTTGCGGGGGGAGTTCGGGGAAGAATTAAGCTTGATTTTCCTGCGCTTTGCTTTACCTCCGTGGGTGCTGGTCAGGCGGCTCTCAGGCATGCCGGCTGCTGCACAGAGCAGACAGTGGCCCTGCCACGGTCTCTCTGACCGCCCCTCCTCCCAGCCTTTTACCCAAGCACAGGGAGATTTCCTCCTTTTACTGCTCTGGGCCTAGAAGTTCATGCTTACCGTCGCTGTGACCTTCTGGGTGTCTCACTAGACTGCTGGGCTTCGTAGCTCTTCCAACTCCAGTTCCCTGTGTAACTTTTAATTTGCTCAAAAGACCTAAAGAGGTTCCTATTTCCTGGCTCACTCCTGATAGGTTGGATCACTAACTTTATTGTCTACCCCAGTACTTCCCAGTGGTAAAATTCATTTTCCAGATAAGAGAGCTGAAACACAAGGAGAGCAATTCATACTCAGAACTACTGATGTCTACAAGCAATGGAATTGAACCAGAAAAATCTTTTTCTGGTTGAAAACCCACAGACACCACTCCCGGGGACAGGGGAGGCTGTCTGGGGTGGAGAGGCCCTCATTACTGCATGTGTTCCCTTTGTGCACACGCGCTGGGCTATACGCTGAGGACCTGGGCAGGTTTTTATGTGTTGGTGTCAGGACTCAGACAATGATACCCAGAAGTAAGGCACTTTGACATACTGAGCACTTTGCGTGAAAGAAAATGAGAAGGGCTTAGAAGCCGCCCCAGAAATAGGTCTCTCTGGCTTTGCCTTGTCCCCACCGGCTTGCCCGAGCACAGGGAGAGGCTTTTATGTGAGGGTCTCTTATCCGCCAAGACCACATCCACCTGAAAGGAACACAGTGGCTTTTCATCCCGTCCTTGATATTTTTCAAACAGAAAGACTGAAATCATGTCACAGGAGGGAAGACTGAGGACTGTTACCACACCTAGACTCTGTTACAAGCTGTTGTTACTTTCCATAGAGAACTACTTGCAAAGGATTGCCTGTGCTTTGGGTTCATTCATTCTACACATCATGTCCTACCCCTCTGAGCTTGCCTGCACCCTCTGCCCCCACTTCCTTCCGCTGTGTAAACGGTATGGAAACCTCAGCCACCTGCCCATCCTGAGTCTCCCATTTTATGTGGCTCCTATGCCCATGAACAGGTAACAAATACGCTCCCTTTTTCTCTTGTTACTCGGTCCTGTGTCGCAGCCAACTTGAGCCTTGAAAGGGAAAACTCCTGTCAGCCTTAACTTAGACTTCAATAAAACATTTCCTCTTATATGCTGATTTTGAATCTTCAGAAATCTTCACTTAACTCCTCGTTCAACCTGTATATCTCAAAACTAACTTCCCAGATGCATTGTTTCTTCTCTCATCTTGTAGATTAGCGTTCCCAAGTACATCGCACTGTCTTACAGTTTTTGTGGCGTGGCTACGTGCCAGACACATCAGCATGCGGAATCTCACGATCAACACAAACACAGCGCTGACCCTGGGTGGCCCAGCGGAGAAGACAGCGTTGGAAAAGCACTGGAGCCAAACGTGGCTTGACCCAAGAGGCTGTTTATTAGAACATGTGCGCTTGCAAAGGAACAAGCTCCTGAAGTGGAATCGAAACTGAGGCCTGGAGGTTGAAGGTGGTGCTGGGGTGGTGAAGATGGGCAAGAGATATGGCATAAAGGTCCCTCGGGGAGAGAGAGTAGACAGGAAAAGGCCACCAAGGAGGGAAGAGCAAAATGGTATGGCAGGAAAGAAGGTCAAAGACATCGCAGTCAGAGAGCACGGGCAGGCAAACGTCACACTTCAGAGAGGAATGTTTTGGTAGAAAAACGTTGTTAGTTGTTACAGGGCTCTCAGTCCTGGCTGCAAAGAAGTACTAGGGAGCAAGAGCTGCATCGAGGGTCCCCCCGGGATATCAGGGTGTCAGAAATGCACAGTGTGTCTTTTTATGGAGCAGAGAGGGGAGACCTTGCTCAAATCATTTACCACCACCACGAAGCTGGACACTGGTTGAAACAAATGAGGGCGTGGAAGGGAGAAGTGAGGAGTCGAAGAGCAGAGAGTCCATGCCTCGGCCACAGTTACCATTGTGCCTCTCTCCCGAAGCATGAGCTTCCGTGTCTGACCAGCTCCTTTCCTCTCCCCTCACGCGCCGATGGCTCCCTCTCCTTCCCGCCCCCCTCAATCAGAATGCAGCCTCAGAGCTCCTAGGACTCTACTGCTTTCCTGAGGCAAACATGTGCCATCAGTAAGACTTCCAGCATGGAGAGCCGACAAGGACCCACATTTGGAAATGTGCTCAGTGTCACCAGGCAGTACCAACGTCAGCTGAATCCGGTGGGAGGGGCACAGTGACATGCGGGCTGGGGTTAGGTTCTAACTCAGGCTGCAACAAGGCACTGGATAATGGCCTAACTTAAACCCAAGAGGCGGGTCACAAAGTCGGCCATCGCCTTTTGCAGTGATCTGTACCTGAAGCCCCTGGAATAAATGACTGATTTTCTAAAGACCCAATGTCTCCATCTTTGATGCTGGGGAAAGCACCCTGGAATTCACATCCTGCGTTGGGCCCAAAATCCTTGGCAGGAAACAGTAAGACGGCTTGCTAGAGATGGAGGCAGCAGCTCACTCTGAGATGACATAATTGTTTCCTTGTTAGAGTGAACACCAGTATTTTAGTTTTGGGAAGATTTATGACTAAATCTAGAATGATCAAGAGACCAAGCACATACTGTTAACGTTTCTGTATTTAAATTTAGGAGCAATCTGTGCAAATTTCACATTTATTGTGCCTATGATGTTTAAAATAATTGGGTGTAAGAGAATTTCAGAGAGATGAGTCTTCTGATTTCAACTTGAAATATGTGGTGGAGAAGTTGAGTTTAGATTTGTAGTTTATTGCTGAAAGGTATAAGAGGATTTTATGGTTTGCAAACAGTAGAGTATTGGAATGTTTAAGAGATTCATTGTACTTATAAATTCATTTAGTCTGCAAGTACTTAGGAAAGTTCTGCTTGTCAGGTTAGGTGATTAATGTGCCAAAAAAAGAAAATTGAAAACATTAAATTTATAAATGCAGTTTAAAATGTTTTAAGGAAATTTAATTAAACTTAGGTTGTAAACAGAACTAGTTGGAGTGAGTTTAGTTTGTTCAACTTAAGAACGTTGACCAAAGCCCCCTTATTCTACACTTATCATCAACAGAATACTATTTGCATGTTGAACCTAAAAGGTTAAGGGAAACCGGGCTTTAAATATCACTGTTTTTAATATATTGAATGTAACTTTAAAAATAGCCTCCCTGTTCAAGTCACCGACCTTTCATCTTCCGCCCTCCATGGACAAAAAGCTAAAAGTTTTTACTTCCCCTAATACAGTAATACCACCTCGCTTTGCAAATGCTTTTGTTTGTGAATAATTTGGTTCATGAACAGAAGTGCTGGCAAAAATTAGCAAACTCCGCATTGGGTGATGAGCATGACCTGGCATCTTCCCCAGGATGGTGGGAGGAGCTAACTTCAGGAGCTGAAGCACCACTGTGGTTTTCATTAGCAAGCTTGGCAAAAAGGGAAAGTTCCTGGATGCCATGAAAATCCCAGGCATTTAAAAGCGTGCAGGGAAAGGAGATTGGCTGCGACCAGGAAAGCAATTGAGCAAGATTCGCTTTCCCTAAAGGGGCTTTTACAGAAAGGGACACACATTTGTGGTGGCTTTCTATGTTGAGGACTCCCTTTTAAAATGTAAAAGTATTGTTTCCTGTGATTTTCAGTTTAAATGTAATTTATGTCAGCTTCAAGATGAATTAAATAGGCTTGGGAAACTTGCCTGGAAACTAACCATTGACAAAACTGCATAGGCTGGAATGAAATTCCATAGCATTTGAGAACTTTAGAAACAAAATATTTGTGAGTTTGAAGTCAAGTCCTGACTTTCACCAACGAGGGAAAATGCAAGATTAGCCAGGAAGGGCCACTTTCCCGAAAGACAGCAGTGCGCCCTTCCCACAAAGCCATCTGCGGAGAGCAGGCTTGTGGCTTTGGGTTGAGGGGTTAAAGGCCCAGGGGTTACAGGCCCAGGGGTTAAGGCCCAGTTTCCAGGCTTTGAGAGACGCGGATGGGGCCGAGGAGGAGGCAGTTAGGGCACTGGATGAGGCCCTTGAAGGGGACATTGAGGCACCAGCCGTTCCTCTCTGCTTCCTGCCACACACTCGGGCCCCTGCGCGATACACTCTACCATGGTGCACTGTGCTGCCACAGTCCAGTGAAACAGGGCCAAGCGACCGCGGACTGGGACCTCTGAGGCTGTGAGCCAAGGCCAGCCTTTTGTCTTGGGAAGCTGATTATCTCACCTGCTCTGTTACAGTAACAAGGCGGACCGATGCGCTGCGAAGATGAGCACGAGACCGCTGCCTGTCGCTGCAACGTCCACAAGAGATGAACAAACTAAAACAGTTAAGGTTTACTTTGGCTCTTGGTGTCACCGGCTTCAGTGCGTGGGCTGCTGGCTCCAGTGTTTCAGGCTGGTGAAAAAGGCAAAAAGGTGTCACAAAAGAAAGCTGCTCACTTTGTGGCAGCCAAGAAGCAGAGACAGAGCCTTGCTTGCGGGGGTTTCTCCTTCTTCCACTTTGGTTCTATCCAGCCCCCAGCCCACCGGACAGCACCACCCACAATCAGCACGGGTCTCCTCTCTCCATTTGCTGTCCTGCCTGCCAATCATCCCTGAGCCACACCCCCCACCTACAAGCGCACGCTAATTCCCTAGCTTTTTCTTGATCTAATGAAGTCGACAGTCAAGATTAACCATCACGAGGTGTGTTTGTGTTCCTGCTTACATTGCCGCTTTTAAAGAGCTACATTATTAAGACCTATTCGTAAGTGCGACAAGGTAATATTATTAAATATTGACTAAAATATTTTCTTTTCTTACTCCTTTCAAAAAATCCTTCAGATTGCTTCAGATCCACCATAAGACTTATCCCCTCAACAGACTGGTCCACTTCAGCTGTCCCAGGGGGAAGTGGGAATACAGTGTCCGGGTTCTTGGTTTTTAGGTAGAGCTATGCAAACACACGCGCACACACGCACACACGCACACAAACACACACCAAGCAGGTTTTTGGACACTTATCCCTCTATTTATTCAAAGACCCCACAGGCAGGGAACAGTGGGAGGCCCGCCGAGAGAAAAGGAAGCGGACAAGGCACCAAAATGTTACTTCTGCCGAGCTCCCTGGATTAGCTAGGGCCCCGTGGGAGGAGCTATGTTCCAATGCTCAGATACGCTGGAGACCCTGAGGGGCTGCTAGAACTGCAGGGTGCTGTGTGGTAGCCAGCACCACCTGCAGCTGTTGAGCATAAAACACTTCTGATCTTGATGTCTTAGTGTAAGCCAAGTAAAATATCTCATTAATGCTTGTTATATTGATTACAGGTTCAGGGATTTTAGACAGTAGCAAGGAAAGTAAATATGTTACAAAATTTGGTTTCTCTTTCAGCCAACAAGGCCAAGGTCGCCATCCGCTGCAGGAGGCCCACCTGCTCCATTGGTTCCACTTCCCTTTCCCAGGTGCCGCCCATGGGGAACCAGCCCACCCCTCTGACCTTTTCCTACACAAGGAACCACTTGTAGGGACCTAATCCTGCACTACTTCGTTCCCCTGACCCAAAGGATGAATGACAGAGGGACCCACTTACTTTAACATATGGACAGCCAGGGGCCTCTTGCCTCTAGGCAAAAGAGCCCAAGCCTCTGGCTTGTCCTGTTTTTATTCACCCAGACATGAGTACAAGCAATTAAAGTAACATAAGGTTGTGTTAGTTACTTTTCTCTCATTGCTGAGACAAAATACCGATGTCTCAAATTAAGGGAAAGAAAGGTTTATTTAGCTCACAGTTTGTGGTAGATTCAGTCCATAATCAGCTGGCTCCAAGGCAGGGTGACATGGTACAGGGGTGACACTCGAAGGCAACAGAAGACCGCAAAAGCAACAAGAGCATAAAGCAGAGGAAAGCAAGCCTCTTTTCCCCTCTCGTATGGTATATAGGCTCTCTGCCCTAGAGTGGCCCTTTACGCTCACCTCATCTCTCTGCCTCCTCTTGCACAGGCTCAGGACGGTACCAAGTGAGGACCCTGAGTCACTTCATTAATTAATTAAGTGACTTCAATTAAGAGATTAAGAGTCCCTTAATTAAACTCCTACATTTCTCAAGTTGACACAGTGTATCACCCGTTATAAGACTGACTATCCGGACAGGGGATTTAGCTCAGCAGTATAAGCGCCTGCCTGGCAAGCGTGAGGTTGGGAGTTCAATCCCCGGTACCAAAAAAAAAAAAAAAGACTGACTATCCATTAGTATGTGACCAGGTAAACAACTTAATCTCAACTGTGCTAGCTTTCCCTAGAACCTGCGGTGTGTTTCGTCTTGTGAAATGCCTTTCTCCTTTGTTAGGAGGCCAATCACGTTTTAAGCTTCTTCTCTGGTCTCCCGAAATCCTTGATGTGATATAATAAATGGAACTTTACTCCTGTGATTGCCACAGATACCCATAATCCCAGTCTAGTCAGGGGGAAAGCATCCAATTCCAGTGGGGGAACATTCCCCAATACGCTTGATGAATAATCTTCAGAAGATGTCAACATCATCAAAACTGAAGAGAGTCTGAGAAATTGGAGAAGCAGAGAGGAACCTAGGAAGCAGGAAAACTAAATGTAATGTAGCCTGGAGGGGATTCTGGGACAGGAAAAAGATGAGCAGAAAGGAAGGAAACTTGAATGAGTTTTAGACTTCATTTGACATCTTGACAATGTATCAACTGACTCATTAATTAAAATATGTATCACTGTTTGAAGATGTTAACAATAGGGGAACTGAGTGTGCTTGTGGGAGTGTATGGGAACCTCTGTACTATATGTATCTTTTCCCACTGGGAATCAAAATCTTTTTTAAAAAGTGAAGTCTGGCTGAGTTTCTGGGTGCATGCCTGTAATTAAAGCTGCTCGGGAAGCCAAGGCAGGATTTAGTAAGATCCTGCCTCAAAATAAAAAGGACTAGGGCTATAACTCAATGGTAGAGCCCTCATCTAGCATGCAGGAGACTGGGGCTTAACCCCCATACTGCAATAAATAAATGCAAATGCAATAAATAAATGTCTATTAATTAAAAACAATAAGAAGCCAAAAACTGCTAACATGCAGAAGGCAGGTATAGGAAGCAGTTGGTGCAGGGCACATAAAGCCAGCGCTGAGGTAGTCAGCCAGGATGGGTGTGTGCGTGCAGATCGGCTCTTGCTGTGTAGCCAAGGCTGGCCTCGAACTTGCAGCAATCCTTCTGCCTCAGCCTCATGAGTGCTGAGACTATAGGCATGTGCCACCAACCAAGTCTTCCTTGTTGACCTGGGTGTAATTACCCAAGTACTCATTTAAAAATAACTCATTACCTTCTACATTTGTGAGGTTATTAGTACTGTGGTTTTATTTTTCTTACAATAAACAAGTTAAAAATAAACAGATCAGAGGATTAACCACTTGTTTCTGTGTATCTTTTTAGGAAGTCGGCCCCAGAGAACACCAGGACTGAGCCAGGGGAAGGCAGTCCTGCCTTGCCAGGACCTCCACTCCGAGAGGGGCTGCATGGGCTGGGTCCCTCAAGGGTGTCAGGATGCGCATGGGAGCCACATGGTGACAGTTACAGTGCAGGCTAGTCCTTGCTGTGCTTCCAAGCTGCTTGGACCCCGGATCAGCATCGGAAAGAAGATGAAGGGTGCAGAGGGGAAAAATCAAAACCAGATGGATGCAAACCTGAGGTGACTGGGAAAGTCCTCAACTGGCTGAGAAACCTACAAACATCCAGGCTGTCTACCCACAGGTGGGAGCCCAGCTTGGGCGACGCTGGGCATCAACTCCACCCCTGTCCTTTCCCTCTCACGCTTCCTGAGCTCCGTGTGCGTGGCATCCAGGCGGGCCATGGACCCCCAGGGACCCTAAGTACTGACCACTCTTGGATTCTGCGTTGCAGCTGGTCCCTGAAGCTGTGACCCAAGGCTGTCCCATGGCAGGGGACAGTAGCTACCAGCTCAGTTGGCAGAGAAACTGCCAGAGTGTATTCACAACAGAAGCCGCAAGTTTAAGATCACAGGGTCGAATCCTCAGTGTATTCAGGAAAGCTTAGCACACGCCGAAATGGCTTCCTTGAGTCCGGCTGTGGGAAGGGCAAAGGAGAGCTCGGCAGGAGCTGGGTTTTGGTGGGGAGGTCATCTTGCTGTCCAGTTTGTTTTGGATCCCTGTTACTATGCCATGTAATCAGGCCCAGGCCAGCCTGACGGATGTGGAGGCCACTTGGAGGAAGACCCCAGTTCTCCCTGCTGGCCAGGGAGCCTCACTGATCACCTAAGAGGGATGGAGGCATGGCCAGTGAGTCGGAAAGCTTTCCTTTCTCTGCTCCACTCTGGTGAAGACTCTCGCTCAGCTCCTGGACTAGAAATTTGTTTACTGGGCTGGGGATTTAGCTCAGTGGCTTAAGCACCTGCCTGACAAGCTCAAGGTCATGAGTTCAATCCCCAGTACCAAAAAAAAAAAAAGAAAAAAAGAAAAAAATTTGTTTACTGGGGAGCACACAGTTTTTTGAGGTAATTTTGCAAATAGAAGCTCTGCGCATTTTCTCTTTTTTTCTGAAGCAGATATCACATGACTTCTATGTTTACTCTTAATATTCTTGAAGGTCCCTGCTGCCTCTTACCACACTTGAGAAACATTTGTTCTTAATCTTGGGCCCAGAAATGTGGCTATGGACCAATTTAACTGAATCCAAGGTAACTGTTCTCTTCATTTCCAACCTTGCTTTTATGGCCTGCACACCAATTTTAGCATTATCCTTGACAGCGTTGGACAGGGTCATCTTCATAGATAGGAAGCGCTTACTCTCAAGGGACGTTGTTTTGGCTTCTTCTCCAGCTGGTTCCGGTCCATGGGCCGCTTTCTCCGCAGGCAGTCTCTGGCGGTTAGCAAGCTCTGCTGTATTGGTATTTTAATCCTCCAAGTGTCGCATTAAAGGCTCTCCCTCGGTCAAGCAGCCTTTTAAAAGTGTAATGGCTGCTGTTTCGTCTGGTTTGAACATCCTGTAAAAGTTCATGACAAAGCAGTTCTGAAATCCCTTGTCTGCCTTGTGGTTTTTCTCTGGCTGAAGAAAGATGATGAAAGTGTCTCTTATCTTTCTGTTTACAATAACCCAACTTCATTAGGCTGCGTGCTAATTATGTTCTGAAAACAGAACTGAATGTGTAGTGTAAACAGAATGAAATAACTAAAAAGCAAATACAGGCTTAGCGGTTATTTTATTTACTGTCATGAAGGTCAAAATACCAAATACTTCTATAAAGATTACAGTTATGACAAAATCTAATTTCTGTTGTCCTGCTTCTTACATGTTTTTCAGTACTTGCAATTAAGCCCATGGCCTTTGCACTGAGTTACACACCACAGATCTTTTTCTGTTATTTTTGGTTCTGAGACAAAATCTTGCTAAATTGCTAAATTGCCCAGATGGGGCTTGAACTTGTGACCCTCCTACCTCAGCCTCCTAGATGGCTGGAGTTATAGGCATGTGCCATGGCACCTAGCCTGCCTCACATTGTTTAAACTTTTATAAAGCTTTGTTGGTTCAAAAAGGATATGGTATTTTTCCTAATTTTTTCTATTTAATGTTACCTCTATGCATTACAGATTTTTTTTAATTGCACAGAGGTTTCACAATCATTAGTCTGGTATTTTACTCTCATAAATTAAAAATATACATTTATACTTCAACTGAGTGATAAGAATCAAAGTCCAAAGTACACAAATAACTTTTTTTGCCTGAGTTACTTCTAAACATTTCCCTGTATTTTAAAGCTTATATCCAGATACTAACAATGGCTGCAAAGGAGCTTAGGAACTTTTAACATTGAGGTGCTAATTAGATTTGATAATAGCACCACGTCACTTGGTCACTGCATGCTCCAGGAGGCCAGGAAAGGCGTGACAGTTAGTGTCCTGCTACTCTGCCTCACAAAGGCCAAAGCCAATGGCAGACAAAGCAGATTTGCCCAGTCGTGGTGGCTGACACCAAACTTGGTGTCACCCTAACTGTGGGGGTGGGGGGTGCACACAGTGATGGGGAGGGTGGGGGCATCGAGGCAGGAAGAGACTGTGGTAGGCAGACAGGACTTCCTGTCCGAGTGGACAGGGCAGCTGGTGAGGCCAGGGAGGGGCTTGGTGATGGGCTTGTGGACTGCTCTTCCCAGTGAAGGGACGCTTAGATTTGATCTATCCTTAGGAACAGCCTGCCCCACAGCACCCCGGAGTGAAGCGCTTTCCAGAAGGGCCCTGATGTCTGCTAGGTGAGGGGCGCTGGTTGTTGGTAGCTGCACCTCAGCCTGCCTCCCCTCTGCTAGTAGCCCTGGTTATTTCCACCCCCCTTGTTGCACCCAAGGCCTGGCTTGCCTCTTCCTTGTCCTCGGTTTCCTGTGTCTATGCAGCTGCTTGGAGAAGACCCGCTCTGCCACCACCCAGCACCGGCGTGCCCAGCCTGCCCGGTCTGCCCGCGGGTGTCTTCTTGGATTTCAACCCCCAGGTGCCTGAGGGTCCGGGTGGGTGTCCGGCCTGGTGGCCTTCAAGCTTTCCTCTAACATGGGCTGTTTGGGTGCGGGCCCCTCAGCTCCCCCAGCTCACGGTTCCTGGGGGAAGGGGCTCTTCCCGCCTCTCTGTCTCTGCTTTCCTCCGCGTGAAAACGCCTCTCCCTTAGGAAGACGCCTCCCAAGGCAGAGATGATCAGAGCCTGGCGTGAAGGGTGGAGGGAGGTGTGTCTCTGCCTCCCTGGTGGGCGGGTGGCTGGCTCTGTCCCGCTCTGGTACCCCCAGTTCCCTCTCCTGAGAGCTTCTTTTCTGCTATCGGCTGGGAAAACTCCCAGAGTCATTTATTTATGGGTTTGTTTATGTAGTTATTAGTAGTACTAGGGATTGAACCCCAGACCTTCACACCGAGCTACCCCCCAGCCCATTTTTCACTTTTTAATTTTGACCCAGGGTCTGGTAGGTCACTAAATTGCTTGACTTGAGTTCAGATATGCATCCTGCCTCAGCCTCCTGAGTGCTGGAATTACAGGCTGTGCAGGCTAGCTCCGAGCTTTTAGAGGCCTCATGCAAAATAAACACATAAAAACATCCCCCGCTACGCAATTAGATGGGGCCCCACCCCAGCCTTCCACAGTGGGTGGTGGTGCTGGACCTCACTCCCAGGCCCTCCCACGTGGTACAGGACAGCGGCCTGGGGTCGTCCTCGGAGTTCTGCCCACCGCTGGTAGGTCAGGGTGACCCAGTGTGCCCCTCCTCAGGCTGCCCCTCCTTCTCCAGGCTTCAGTTGAGCACACCGAGCAGAAGGAAGGAATGTGCGTGCCTCATGTGCCCGCGTGATTCCAAAGTAGGGGGGTCTGGAGTGACACATGACCCAACAGGGTCTGCGATATACCTGCCTGTGGTTCACTCTCACAATAACCTTTCTGGATGAAAATGGTTTTCTCCGTGTAAAGGTGAGCCCTGAAATACAGAGGTTCAAGGGACTTCCTGAGCCTCACAGTCGCTGGAGAAGCGGGGAGCGAAATCCAGGGATCCTGGGATGCAGAAAGCTCCAGCCCTGGCTCCTAGGAGGGGACCAATGGAAGATGAGGGGGTGGCTCCAGAGATTCCTGGGAGGAAGATTGAAGCTCAGCAGGACTCAGGTGGCCAAGAGGAATCCTGAATCTGAAGGCACTCGAGATTGGTTACACTTTTCTTGGACTAAGTTAAATTTTATTGGTTACATATGTCTTTAATGTTAGGATTTTCGGCGCGATAAAACAGCAAAATATGAGATAAAAGAGACCTTTATTCCCAAGGATGTGGAGAGAAGTCCACGACCACAGACAGCCTGGCCTTCTCTAACCTGCATGTGCGGGTTAGGGTACTCATATAACTTCTGACCGGGGCGGTTCCCAGGGCGGGCGCAGGTAACACACAGGTTACTGATTGGGACTATTTTCGCTCCACTGGGAAAGGTGACTACAGTTTGGTCCCGCCCCTTGGTCCTGCCTCCCACTGCAGCTCTCCAGGGCACAACTCTTTCATTTAATTGCTTATATGTGTTCAGGTCAATTGAATATATTTTGTTGAATACCTATTATTCTTTCATTAGTTCTCCTAAATATAAAATAATTTATTTGCAAAAGAAAAGGATTTGAACTTGAAGTATGATTTGGACCTTGGTAGTTTTTGTAGGAGAAATTGCATGCAAAGAAATAGATAATGACCCAAGTTCAGAAAGCCATCTGCCCTGGCATTCCACAGCCGACAGGCCATTATGTACAAATTTTAAAATGTTATGAAGCATTCATTGTCCAGGGAAATCGATAATCTGTGATCTTTTTAATAAAGTCTGACCACATTATTTTAAGCATTGTTTATTATTATACATTCTTATTTCTAACCCGTAACAGGAAAATGTCTTAAGTATTTATAAATAAAATAAATTACTTATTATTTTTCTGAACTTATATATTCTTTTTATTTTTATTTATTTCTATTTATTTATTTTTATTTATTTCTCAAGCATTTATTTCTTGCTTACTGTGTGTTGAAACTTCTGTTGGCAGCTAGCCGTATAAGAAAGCATAAAATGGGGCTGGGGATTTAGCTCAGTGGCCTAAGCATCTGCCTGGCAAGTGCAAGGTCGTGAGTTCGATCCCCAGTACCAAAAAAAAAAAAAGCATAAAATGTATTTCCTTCAGAAAAGCGTGGCTTGGTTAAAGAAGACTGGCAGACAGCACATGATCTGTATTTTTGTTATGCTTTCAGATTTTGGCATAGTCTGTGGTGTTAGGTTAAATACCAAACTCTGCTTTAAATTTGGCAGCACTTTTCCTGCAAAGGGTCTGGAGATTGAAGACAGACTGGCTGAGCGTATTACTGGAAAACGGGACCAGCATACTCAATCCCCCTGCTTCCTGCCTTCCTGGGAAAAGTGGCAGGTGCTGTGGTTGAGCAGAGATTCCACCAGTGATGATGCAGAAGGCGCTTGCTGACCTTTGGGCTCAGGCTCGGAGGACTTGTAGGAAATCGGGTGCTTTGGTAAAAGGGGCGGTTGAGGCAGAGGAAGCATGTGCAGAGATGTGGGGCAGAGCTATAGGTACAGCACATGCACACTGAGATCTTTTGCCCCAGCAGTTTTTAACCTGGGTCCACCTGTGCACAGCCCTGTGAAATCTACTGTAACAAGGACCTCAGCACGTTCGTTCAGCAAGGACCCTGTCTGTCCCTGCTGGCTGACTAGATTCGTCCTCCTCCCCCTCCCCCAGCTGATGTCTCATTCCCTGGCCTGATTTCAGTGGGGTTTGGGGGAATTCTTCTTAGTGCCTTTCCGTCCATGCCCCACAACCCTGGCCCTCAGCTGTAAATTCCTACTTGTCTGTGCTGTAGTTGGCGTTGAGCCCAGCCTCTCTCCCCCACTGCACATCTCCATTGCCGGGGTTTCCCGTCCCTGTGGGAGTGGTCCTGAGGAAAGTCGTCCCTACTCTGCCGTTGTAATTTAGAAGTCTAAAAGCCTCACGCTCAGAGGTAGGGCTCCCGAAGGTGATCAGACTATGGGACATGGCAGTTGCTTTGGAAGTGGTGGGTCAGGGTATATGTGACCTGGAGAATTATGTCTCCCTTCCTGCCCTCCCCTGGTTTTCTGCTTCCCACGTTTGTCTGTCATGCCCCTCTGCCGTGTTATTTCTTCTGGGGAGCTGACCAAAGAAGAAACAGCCAAAGCAACCTCTCCTCCTTTAAATTGTGGGTGTTGAGTATTGTGTCTCAGGACAAGGAAGTGACTAAGACATCTGTTCTTACAATGCCATTAGACACCTTTTCCTCCACGACCCAGGTGGCGAGAAGTCATTTCTCTGAGGCAGGTGCTCAGGGCGCAGGAGGGGACCAGGGAGGTTGGCCGAAGCAGGTTCCGAAAACACCCTGCACATCAGGGCGAGAACCTGACACCGCCTGGAGGGGAAGGGAGTTAATAAGGCTTTAAACAGGGGCTGATATGATTTATATTTTAAAAGCAGAGATGTCTCTGGCGGCAGGGTGGAAGACTGACTTCCGGTGTCAAGATCAGGCAGGAAAAACCCATCAGGCAAGAAATGAGGTGAGTAGGGGTAAAGATGGAAAAAAAGGAAACAGATTTGAAAAGGAAAGAAAATGTGGGGCTTCTACCCCAGCCAGCCCCGCACAGCCACGGCTTCCTTTACTACAGAGGATGTAAGCAAGGTGAGCGGTAGGTTTGGAGGTGGTGGCAGGAGGGGCTGACCGCCGTACACGGTGGTCCCAAGCCACTGAGTGATGCACTGGTGCTGTCATTGCTGAGACAAAATGCTCAACACCCGAAGTTAAAGGCGGAAAGGGTTATTTTGGCTCCCAGTCCACAATCAGTGGCCTTCAAGGCAGGGTGCATGCAGGAGGGCCATCACAGTGGGGAACGGTTCGCGCGGGCAGGCAGGGAGCAGGCTGCAGCTGGAGCCCCCCTCCTTTCCATCCTTTATTTTCCATCCAGATGTTAAACCTATTGATGGGTGTCACCCACACCCAGGGTGGGGCTTCAGCTATCCACACCCAGAACTACACTAAACCCGTTTTAATGTCACATGCCTTTAATCCCAGTGCCACACACCCCGACCCAGCTGCTTCCCCAAAGCCCCAGCTGTGACTGAGTGAGGCCCTGGGGGACAGCTAAATGCATTACAAACCACAGCAGTTGCCTTCCTGATGGGCCTGATGCGTTTTCAACATTCTGGGTCAAAGATCAATTTATTTTTCTCTCTCTTTTTATTCTCATCTCTGGATGCTTCTTTCAGATAGCTACATACGTTGTTTTATCCTGTCCTTAAATTCTGCTACTGAAGACAAGGAGAAAGAATTACTGGTGAAAACCAGATAGGATAGGGGAAGGAAGAGAAGGGGGGGGAATGTATATATATATATAAAATAGCTAAGATAATTGTACTATTAATTCTGTTAGTTCAAGGAAAGGAACAGTTAGTGCCCATACTGTTTGATCAGTTTTGCACGCCTATATCTGGAAATCTGCGGCAACTCTTTTGATGGTAGCAATACACATATAATGACCATTGTTAAATTCCTATCATCTTGTCTTGAAAGCCTATATTGCTATTGTTTTGGGGGTTTTGTTTGTTTTGTTTTTTTCTGTGTTTTTGTTTCTCTTTAAAATTAAAAAAAAAAAAAAGAAACCCAAGTTGTCCTTTTGCACAGTGTTTTGGGGAGCATGAAAGAGGAAATTAAGTTTCTCTGCTCTAAAATTTTAGCTTTTAAATTGTTCCTTATTTGCTCTATTCTGTGCTTTTAACATTTTTTTCAGACTTTGGCCTTTGTATCCCCCGTGTTTGCAGCACATCACGTCCGCACTCCTTGTGTGGAGTAGGTATGTGCGGAACACATCTCAGCCCCTTTCCCTCCCCTTCCTTCCTGTCTTCCTCCCTCCATCTCTGGATCCCTTTCTCCTTTGAGCGAGATCTAGCTCTCTACTTCCTATCATCTATTATTTTGTTCTTTATTTGTGCTTTGAGTTTCTCCCATAAAAGAAGCCACGTGGTCTTTAACCTTCTGTGTCTGATTTATTTCACTTTACATTATGGTCTCCAGGTGCACCCATTTTCTACACAACTCAAATTTACCTTTCTTTGTGGCAGAATCGCACTCATTGTGTGTAAATACCACATTTTCTTTATCTATTCACCCTCTTGGGTGTTGTAGTCAGGTCTTATAAGGGAAAAGATTTAATACATAATTTTTAGGATTATTTTATAATATTCACCCAAAGAGTCATATGTGAAAGAGTGCAGGAGATCTGTCCACATACTAGAGACCAAACAATCCAGTTGAGGGCCCGGATCCCACAGCAATGTCCTGCACGAGTCCCGCTGGAGGCCAAGAGCCCATGGTAATGTCTCATGCAAGTCTGTGTCAGTGATCTGCATGGGGAAGGCCCAAAGGTCAGTGACCCTTATATTTTTGTAGTAATGCGTTTAAGGTAATTTTAACAGATAGTCATAGTGGTCAGTTCTAAATATTTTAAAATCAGCACTATAATTTCTTTGTTCCACAAATTGTGTAGAAGTAGTATGTGGTTATTTCTATTAAAAAACTGATTGCTAAATTAATTGCACTATAGTCAGACAGAGTTTTGCTGAGAGTATGTCATGATTAGTACATGTCCTACTTACTTTTGTCATTGCTGAGAAAAATACCCAACACCCAAAGTTAAAGGGGGAAAGGTTTATGTGGCTCACAGTCCGCAGAGGTTTCAGTCCATTGGCAGCTGGCAGAGGGGCACTGCAGAAGACAAACAGTTCGTAGTGGGCAGAAGGTTGCAAAGCAACAAGCAGGGGGTAGGTAAGCCTCTTTCTGTCCCTTATATTTTACCCAGGTTTAGGGCAGTGCCAGTCCAGTCAATGGACTGACCCAGCGATCACCCGCCCTTAGTCTCTTAATCCCAGCACCGCACTGTGAATCTGTCACACACTCTAGATTCAGTTACCTCTGAAAAAGCCCTGCCTCTGACAGCATGAGCCTTTAGGGAGACATCTAGAGACAGCCATAATGGTACATGCATCATTTTTATTTTTTTTAGACATTATTCTGTAGAACTTGAAAACAATGCATATTTTACTCTTCTTGGATTCAGTGTACTATGCACAGAGATTACATCAAAGGTTTTCACGGTCTTTCAAAACATGTTTCAAGCCTCTGACTTCTTCATTCACCTGACCATAAACTTCTCTTACATTCATTTTCTCGGCTTGCTACAGGGCATTGTGTTTATCCGTCTATACTGCATCTCCCCCGAACCCCCTACTTGAACCCTACTTATGGTGTTGAAGCCAGTTGAGTGGTGTACTCTCGCTAGGTGATGTGCAATAAAAAGCAGCCCCGCTAATTTCAGTGACCACCAAGGTTTATCTCTCATTCGCATCTCAGCTACGCACGGGCAGCTCTGTGCTGTCTTTGCCTCTCTGGGATGTGGGCTGCAGAGGGCTCTGCGCTGGGCACAGATCAGGGTGGAGTCACTGGAAGCCTCTGGAAGCTTCTGTTTGAATGAGGCCACCAACGTCTCCACACATATTTCATGTGGCCAAGCCTGGTGTGTGTGTGTGTGTGTGTGTGTGTGCGTGTGTGCATGTGCAAGTATCATATCACAGGGAGGGAGAAGAGGATGCTGGGGGCAAGAGCACAATCTCTATTCCACCTGACATTTATTTTCCTCAAAACAGACTCCATGTAGGATTTCTAAACCAGGTATTTTGGAAACTCCGTCATAGTCGCCCCCTCCTGGCCCCAATTACATGGTGCACCCACTTCAAAATTGCCCACTGGAATGATTTGTTTATGCTTCGGTTGTGACTTTTGCATGTATTTTTGTCTCACCTCAACCATTACATTGGGGATGACTAAGAATTGACTGAAGACAATGAACAATGCACAAAAAAGTGTAAATCCAATGCTTACCAATTAAGGGATTTTAATCACCTCCTAAATTTATCCAAGGGCCATAGATTCCTGCTATTTTTGCAGTTGCCTGTTAACACTGGGACTCCGGTCTACACTGAGGAGTGGAGCTGTGACTGTTCTGCTGTCCCAGTGATGAATCCAGTGTATGGCACATAATGAGCCTTCAGTGTTAAAGGGCTGGGTGTGGTGGTGCTGCGTTTGTGTCCCAGCTACTCAGGAGACCGAGGTAGGATGATCACTGAACTCAGGAGATTGGGACCAGCCTGGGCAACACCGCCAGCTCCTATCTCAAAAAAGCGTTAAATGCATAAGCTAAATAGGAGTTAGACTACCAGTCAGGGTTCCAAATGGAACAAACACGGTGAAAGGAGTAAAGACAAACTGTACTCCTTGGAGCCGGGTGTGATGACGCATGCCTATGATCTCAGCACTCGGGAGACTGAGGCAAGAGGGTGGCTGAGTCCAAGGCCAGCCTGGGCTACAGAGTGAGTTCAAGGACAGTCTGCACTACACACTCAGACCTCATCTCAAAAAAAAATAAAATAAAATTACATTCCTTGGAAGCCTGTGATCAAAGAGAGATCCAGGCTATGCTAAGCCAAGAGTTTTGCGATTATCTGCTTCTCCTTGCAAAGCCCCACGAGTCACAGAAACCCTGGATGGACTGAAGCGGGGTTCTAGGCTGATGGGAGACGATGGGGTTGTTTTCGTCCTCCTCCCATCTGGGTGCACAGCCGGCTCTTGTCAGGCCGCTTCTGCGTCGCACTGTCCGCCCCTCCCGGCCAAAGAAGCAGCACTGCGTGAGCGCCCAAGAGGCTGGCAGCCTGGAGGACGGAGGAGGTGCGTGCCAGCCCCAAGCGGGCGGGCCAGGCTGTGTGTCTGCTCTCCGCAGCCAGCCTCTCCTCTGCACACAGAATCACTAGCAGGTGTCGGGTTTGCTCTGTCTTGTGGACCTGCTGTCTGTGTTTTGCTTAACTGTTTTCCCAACACGATGTTTTCCCACATGGCAGCGTGCTTCCTGTTATACCGGCCATGTGTTCGCTGCGCCTGGCGATCAAGGGCCAATCTGTGAGCCTAGTTACCTACCAGGCAGTAGTCGTTTCTCACGTTTCTGTCCTGGTCCTGGTCCTGAGGCCGCTGCATGAGCAGCGGCCCCGTCTCTGCCCTTTCGGACAATTCCCCCAGGAGGTCATTTTCGAAACGGCCATCTGGGCTATGGTGGCTAAAGCACACAGCACTAGGAGCGCAAGAGCCCGGAGAACTGGAAGTGTTCTCCCAGGAGCTCGGTTTCTGGTGAATTCTGGGACGGAGAAGCAGGGAGGACCCTGACGTCTGCCCTAGTGAGGCTTTGCTCTCTGCGCAGGATGAAGGATGGGGCCCGTGAGACCCACAGGCTCCGGACAGGCTCCCGGGGTTGGTCCGTGCCGTGCCTCTTCCTGGACTAGGCTCCCCCGGGGTTGAGTCTTCCGTGCTGACTCTGCTCCACTTTCTCCTCTCACAGCGGGGAGTGAAGCAGCCCTCACCTCACGGGGAGCAGTGTCGGGACGAGGGGAGTCAGTCCAAGGAAGCAGCTGATGTAGGATAAGCCTTAATATGTGTTGGTCTTCGTTACTTACTGGAATACTCTGCGGTGTTCACTGCACCTTGATTCTTTTTCATATCAAAATGTTCTCTCTCTGTGAATCCAAACCCTGCTGACAGAACGGGGCCCAAACTGCTAAGCTTCCCTTGGAAGCATGGTCCACCTTGTGGTATTTCTATCGTTTAGGTCTCGGGGCTTTTGGAAGGTGGCTGGGTCACGGGGCACTGTGCTCACCGTAGTTAAATGCACTGGAGGACGCAGGGCTGGCTGGCAGCAGTGTGCTACTGTGGGGGTGTTTCTGGGGGTGTATCTCCTTCTCTGACCCCTCCCTGCGCTCTCTGTGTCCTGGCTTCCCCCACGGGTGAGTAGCTTCCCCCTCCATGACCTCTCACCAGAATGTTTCTGAGGTGGAGCTAGTGACCATGGACTGGCTCTCACGATCGGTAAGTCAAATTAAACCTCTCCTCCCTTAAGTTGTGGGGGCCGGGTGTTGCATCCTAGCAGTGGGAAAGCGGAAGAATACAGCTTGGATCGCTGCATATATATCCCGAGTAGCTGGTTCATGGGAACCTGGCCAGGTTTCACCCAACATGACATGAGAACCTCTGAGCACGTAACAGCCATGTAATAGCGTGAGGTTCCCAGTCCCATAAGAGTTCCCAGAGACACATGGCCACTTTGATAGAAACAAGATCCTTGGACCTTACACAAGGAAAGGCAGACTTGTTTTAACATTACTGACATGCAGGAGATCTTTGTAGTGTCTTCTTATTCAATCAGTTGTAACTACAATCTTGCGTTCTCGCTGGAAAATCCAATCCCTTCCATCTTAGGCTGCATAGCATGGCCAGTCACTAACTTTCCTTGACTTAAATGAGGACTTTTATGATTGTGTGTGCTTTGAAGTCTCTTTTGAATAATGAGAGTGCAAGAAAGATGTACAGGACATAATGAAATGGTTTCAGCTGTGGTAGGAATTAGCAGTTTTAGAAAAAAACCCTGAAAACTATAAAAATAGGTATGTCAGGATCAAGGGGGCAGAGAGGGTTAGTTTCACTTGTGAGGTCCCCAGAGAAGGCACACAGAGCAGACATCAGTAACAGGGGTAGTAGGAGGCCAGAGCAGCCTGCGTCTTTTTGGGTGAACTCTCACACACGTCCTAAGCACGCAGTGACA